>LGAG01000689.1:0-11245 GCA_001278395.1 Lerema accius | reverse complement strand
GAAGACAGGCACTCCAATTTTATTTATTTGTATAGATGTATGCAATAAAAATATCATATACGATATGTAAAGATACGATACGATACGATATATTTTATCGATGATGGTAGCGTACATCTCTCATTGAATAGCATCAATTTTTATGACAATTTATTTCTAAAACATTAGACAACTTTAAAATGTAATAGAACCTTATGACAATAAGAATAAAATATGATTTTGCTTGTCAATAATTTCAGAGAACAAAATAATTATTTATTGAATTAAACACAAAAATTGTAGTTTCCGATGGTAAGATATTCCTCCACGTGATTTATCTTTATTTCGGCTACCGTTTCGACAAACAAATACTGCACAACGGGGCATTTTACCCGTTTTTTGTAATTATTTTCAATATTTGACGTGCTGCCATGACAGAATCCAAATGTGTCACTTAAAATTTGTTTGAACGATTAGTATTTGCTATTGTATAGTAGGTACGCGACAGGTCGAGATGGCAATCGGGGTATGAGGTGAGACGCGGGGGAAGTGACACCCCGTGTACCGCATGACACCTAGTTATAGTGCTGTACGAGCCCATATCGACCTCGATTATCAATTTTAATCTTGCTCACGTTGTTGTATTTTGTGTTTTAAAATGATTTCGGTAGCTTCCTCGTCATGCGTTAAAACAAAAAAAAACAATAATTCATTCACAAGAACGAGAACTAGCCAGAAAAGTAATAGAAAATTGTGACATTGAACGAAAACTCAATAATTAAATATTTTTGCTGAATCTTCGTCACTAGTTTCTCTAATATATCTGTTTCATTTTTATTTTACTTATAATAAACCATATTTAATTAATTTTACTCTTAATTTTTGCGTCGAAAAATTATCGATATCGACCTATATAGAAAGTGATGCCATATCACTAGAAAATTGCCATCTCAACCTGTCGCGGACTATACATACTTGCAGCTTCACGGGCACGCCTACATGCGCCTTCCACTTACTTCTTTCTTCCGTGGGTCTGACCGCCTCACACACATACATAACATAACGGGAACATACACACACTCATACCTACACATGCAGGTCACTTAGTGTGGTTTCAGATCAACGTATTTTTCTGCGCGTACACGGTCGTTTCATAGTAGAGCCATTACAAGCGTGTAGACTACGTCATAAAACAAAACGTCAAAGGGATGGCTATGGTCGCACAATTCATTATCGATAAAGGGATGTCGCTCGGATGCAATGTTCATGTAATTTATTAAAATCATTCAAGATATTATAAAAAGTTTTAATCTACAAAGAAAATATGTATTTTTATATTAATAAGTTCCATTTTTTGCGTTCCTTTAGTAAGCTGATCTTTGATTCAGTTTTTAATATCTGTAAATGAGGTATATAACATTTAATATGTATATTGTATGTTTTAAAAACAGATATTAAAAATACGTCCTAAAAAATATTTTACATTATTTACTCAACCTTTCTTTGATTACCTGGTATTGACTATCGATACATCTCTTATTTGTTGCTACACACCACACTAGACATTCGAGTGAGTTCCGATATGCCTATAAGTGTGAATGAGAGACATGATAAAAATGATTGATGACGTAGTTTACATGTTTGTAATGGCCCTACTATAGGCGTGTTCGCTCGAACCGGTAATAGCGTCGTGTCAGCGTGTCTGTCTGTTTGACATTATACATACACGTAACTTGGGCCCTCATCGACCACATTGACGTGGGATAAAATGACGAACATCACGGATACACATACAGTGAACTATCAGCACATGTCTATGTTTGACGAACACTTAAATACATCCTGTATATTTACTCGACTGCACAAGAAAGGTTGTTTTTTGGCATGTTCTACAGCTTAAACGCTTGACGGATATTAAGATATGGGGTGTCACTGGATTAATTTCGATTATGAGAGTAAAATAGTCTCTAATTTTTTTCATTATACCCCAATTATCAGCAGTCAAGTATTTTATTTTTCTTTTAACGATTACTAGTAATCTACTCGACTGTACCAGAAGAATAGCAAGGTATATCTATTTCGTCCGTTTTTATGACATGCTTTTATATCCAAACCGCTGAACAGATTTCCACATGTGATGTATTATTGAGTTCCAAGGTATACCATACATATATCTGACATAGTCCAGGATGAGTCAACTCACCTTCCTCGTGCATAGTATCAATATTCTCGACAGCAACATTGATGTCTTTCTGCAGCAGGAACACGGCGTGGCTGGCGGCGTGCCGCGGGAACTTGTCCTTGAAGTACAGCAGGCACTCGTGGGCCTCTCGGGCCCGCTTCAACTCCATGAGGCCCTTCGCCAGTCTGAAGTGGGACTTCACGTGGCCCGGGTCTAGTTTGATGGCTTGGTAGCAGTCGCGGATTGCCGCGTATGTGTCGCCTGCCCTGATATACGACAATTGGCATTTAAAAAAATATATATATACATATATTTCAAGAGTAAAATTGTTCTTCAGAGCTAAGTATAGTAGTGAATATTGTATCGGACAGGCGTATTATTGCAAACGGACCGACTTCAACTATGGTCGCGGCACGCCACAGCTACTGATTTTCAAGACATTTTAAATTCACCACTCACAAATTTAGCAAATACAGGTTAAATTAAAATATATTCTAAGGTCCAAACAATATCATAAATTAACAAAAAAATCTTACTTCAAATTGCCCATAACACAAACTATCAAACTTAGCTAGGACATACATACATACACCCCCNNNCCACACACACACACACACACACACAGACAGTAGGACGCACTCACCAGCCGCGCCTCATGAGCGCCGCGGCGCGGTTGGAGTACAGGATGGCCGTGTCGGGGCAGAGCGCCACGGCCTCGTTGTACAGCTCCACCGCGCCCATGTAGTTGCCGCTGTTCACCATGTCGTTGGCCTGCCGCACACACACACACACACCCACACACGTATAGAAAATAATAAAAAATGGGTATAGCTGTGTGGCTAAATTTCAAATACTGGCTTTAATAATGGATAAAGTGGAATTTAATGGAAGAATGGATGAAAGGAGGGTTAGATAAGCTTGGATGCACAGATGGATTGATAAGCTTGAATAGACTATATTTATAATCAATGCTAATAATATAAAGCTGAATAGTTTGTTTGTCTGTTCGTTTGTTTGAACGCGCTAAACTCAGAAACTAATGGACCGATTTGAAAAATTCTTTTAGTGTAAGATAGTCTATGTATCGAGAAAGGCCATAATATACATATAATCACGCTAAGATGAATAGGAGAGGAGCAGCAATAAAAAATATTGCAAAAACGGCAAAATTACGCGGTCGGAGCCGCCGGAATTTACTAGTCATAGATAAGCTTGGATAGATTAATAAGCTTGGATAGATGGATAAGCTTGAATGGATAGATAGAAGGAAGAATAAGTAGATAATGAACAAGAACCATCCCACCCCTACCTTTTCCTTCAATAGCTGCGCTCTCTCTGGCAGTTGCGGCTGTGGTTCAATAGCGCCATTAGTGCCATTGGTGCCATTAGTTCCATTCGCGCCATTCAGTGGCATCTTGTCCTTGAGATCACGGCTGCCGTGGTTATGCTGGATGATATAACTCTCCACAAGCACCGGCCGTCGGCCAGAGTTGATGTCGTATAAATACACCTGGAAATTAATAGTAAGTATGTCAAGTTAAAACAGTGATAGCCCAGTAGTTTGAATGTTGGTCTCTCGAACAGAAGTTCCTGGGTTCATACCCCCACGGCACGTACCTCTAATTTAAAAGTTATAGGCATATTAGTTTCCAATTATCACTTGCTACGGTGAGGGAAAACATCGGGAGGAACCCTGCATGCCTGAGGTCTCACAACAACCATTGTCAAAGGTATTTGAAGTCTGCCAATACTAATATTTAATTTATATACTCAATTATTTTTCTTATCACAACCAACCTGTTCCGATCCCAAGTTAACAAGAATCTCGTTGCCGTCATGACTGAAAGTCACATATGTGGTGGACTTCTTAGGGAATGGGTGTTCATTTGGCTCTATAGACAAATGACCTGCAAAAGAATATAAGTCAATAAGGATTATTTTTACGCTATAATTACATCTACATTATAGTACATGAATCAGCGTCTCAAGTAGACTAACAAGTGGGCATATTTTTAACTATGTCACTATTTTTGAAGACGCATTTTTTGACACCATATTTTATGTCCTAATTGCTATTATTATTATTGATTAAACCTAGCTCTATACTATCAAACTCGCCAGCCAAACGTATAAAGTTTTATGTTTATGTTATTTTTATTGATTATTCTTTGTTTTTACTGTTGCTGCAAATACGTAAATAAATTTTATTTCATCTTTCATCCAAGCCATTAGCCTGCGGGTGATATGGGGCAGTTATCTCACCGGGGGCGTAGTACTGCACGGCGGAGCGCGGTATGTTGTCGTCGGGGTCTCCGTGACCGGCGCGCGAGCAGCGAATGTTCTGGCGCTCCCACATCATGCGAGACTGGGGACCCACCAGCTGGATATCCTGTAGATAACACACCATCACGTACTATACGTCGTTGTCAAGGGCAACTGATTAAGAATGAATAAACGCTAAACGCTAACACACTCATACCCCTGCACTAGGATTACCTGTGTCGCGGGTGGCATGGACAACACAAATAACACATCACTAACACCCATGCCCCGAGAACAAACATTTATCTGTCACATAAATATCTGCCCCGGCCGGGAATCGCACCCGGGATCCCTCGCTTCGCAGGCGGGGTCACTACCAAGTAGGCTATGGGGTCGGGGTCAATGAATAAGTTGTTCATTTTCCGTGCTCTTTGTCAAGTTTTCACTACACGCGACGGCTAGATGGCTCTCGAGCGTTTGACAGAAAGTCTCTAGGCAAAAAGACCAAAAATTTGGAATTTCAAAGCTAAATATTTGTCAAACGGATTTCTTAGCTTAAAAATAGTCTTAGAGGACCTATCATATATTTAAAAGATCTATTTAACAACTCTCGCATTATGAGGCAGATGCGTATAAAAATTAACCCCTTTCCTACAGCATTCTTTCGACTTGAAATCAGCAAGGCTTAGCACTAAGAGTCTCTGAACTTAATCCAAAAAGGACGATAGACATGTCAAACTATAAAGGATCTAATTTTTCTGCAGAACACTAAAAACTTATGAAGTTGTTTCTTATTTACATGAAATCTATATACACCCATATCTTGCATGGATACTACACAAGCGTACTAAACAATTAAATGAATGTCTTACGATACTATAGTTCCAATATACAGATAATATTTTACGTTCTCTCACCTGTAACTTAGCGAGTTTGATCATCCTTGTATCATACAACCGGACGTAGAAGTCATTGGCTCCAACAGCCAGCTGGTGTGGACGACGAGGGTTGACCGATATACACTTGGCTTCAGCGTACCGACCCATGTGGTTGATGAGATTGACCAGGACGTTACTGTTGGTATCTGAGTTGCAATGGTGAGGAGCTCGGAGGTCGTGTTGGCTGCAGAATGGAGGAATTGGGCAAATGTTAGGGATTGTCAGTTAAGTTGTGTGCGTATAAGACACTAATTATTACTTGCTCCGGTGAAGGAAAACATCGTGAGGAAACCTGCACACCTGAAAACTCCATAAAGTTCTCGAAGGTGTGTGAAGTACGCCAATCCCCACTTGGCCAGCGTGGTGGACTATGGCCTGTACATCCTCAAACTGTGAGAGGAGACCCGAGCCCAACAGTGGGACAGTTATGGGTTGAGATGAAGGGTTTGCCAAACCAAGATGCCTAATAATTCTATAGCTCCGCCATTAACCTCTAACAATAACCATTCATTCATGTAAAGCCTAGGCTTAAGATGTTTCAATGTCAATTCAAAATCAAATAAATTCAACCAACCATGTAGCATCATTATAAATTTCAACATAAGCAACACTCACAGCACTAGTCCATCCTCGCCGGCAGACCACAGCAGATGTGGAGACTCAGGCGCCACCGCGAGCCGCTTCACCCGGCCACAATGACACCGACACTCAAGGACGTTAGACCCGGTGGACACAGACCTCCCTCGCACAGAGCCATCCGCAGCACAGGTTGCTATAACATCAGTTGAGAGGAACTGAAAGAGAAGAAACAATTATGTTAATCACCATTACTCTAGCCGTGCACCAGGCAGCCAAACGAACATAATGATGTTGTATGGAAGTCCTTGATAGTAGGCAGCCACAAATCCCTTACATATTTTGACTGTCATCGCCTGGCTTCCTAGTGTGGGCCTAGACGTATACTATGTCTACACTTTAGTATAACTTGTGAACAAGAGATCTATTAACCGAGTACCATTAAAAAGGGTCAAGAGTTCAGTTCACAAATATTATGTATGGTTATGGTGAAGTGCAAAGATAATAACATAAAAGAAATACATGCTAAATCTGTCCTGTCTATATCTGCCTCAGTCCAATTGTATTATTTATTATTGCAGCATAATAATGCATCATGAATGCAGGTGTAGCAATAGTCAGTGACATATTTCCATACTAAAAGTATGTAAAATGATAAGATGAATACAAAAAGAAAAAATAAGGTAAAATGGAAACAAAATGGTTACAGCTACATTATTCTTACACATACAATGTAAAGTATTGCACCATATAATATATTATGTAAAACAAAATAAAGTCAGATTTGTTGTCTTAAGTGCTCAAAGTGGTTACAGACAAAAAACAGAACTTAAAAACAATGATAATAATATATGCTATGTGCTCATGACCACAGTAGGAACTTTTCTGAATCAAATGCCAGCCTAAAACAGAATTTTAAATTCAATATTAAAAATTCTGCCTTACTGGGGACCAAACTCAGGACCCATTGAACAGCAGTCCAGCTATTGTGCAATATAGATTATCAATTGATTGTCAGTTTAATTTTTAACAATTAAATATGTACCTACTTGCAAAAAATAATAATAAAAAAAAATAAACATAAAACAACATTTAAGAACACAACAAACATTTCTTGAAAGCACTTATTTGTTTACAGACATCAATTATGTATTGCACTGAGATATTAATACTTATTGAGAAACATTATTCAGAGGTGATATTGTCAATGTCATTTTATTGTGATCATTGAGTTTATTGTATGTTATTAATAACTTAAATTAAATTCCATCTTATCTTTTAAATGCCTACATTGTCATGGCACAAATCCAAGTCAGTATTGGATATTTTTATGGGAAAATAATAACAATAAAAGTATTATTTATGTCATCCACACAACATCATTAACACCTTAGTTAATCTTAGAACAATATCATGCATTAGACTAAAACTTAAACCTGATAGTAACATAGGATCATGATGTAGGTTACCTTTACTGAGAATATGTTGCCTGTGTGTCCGGTAGAGATGCTGTATCGCTGTGTGTGGCGGAAAGGGTCCCACAGGATCACGTGAAGATCATCAGACGCCGATGCCAAGATACTACGGCGTAAAACATTACGATATCATTCATCATCCATTCCTAAAACATAGCAGAACTGGCAGACAAAACTTGATTCTACTTACGATCCATCCCGACTCCATTCGAGGCAGTTAACACATCCCATGTGTCCTACGAGCTCCTTCTCTAAACCCAGTCGGTCTATCATACTACGCGTGACAGTAAGATTACTCTGGAACTTTCGGCTGATATCACCTCGCTCCCTCGCAGCCATCAATCCGACCAGCCCCTTCCCCCACGACGGCTCCGGTCGCCTCCCCATTTTAGATAAATTTCCTTTCAATATGTCTGAATCTCAACCACCATAACACCGAAGCACTAGACAGGACTATCACGCAATCTATTTATAGTAAACAACATTTTACGATACATCACGTAAAAATCCATCTGCTAACACCAAAATACTATATTATTCTCTTCTTAACCACAATGAAAATTACCAATACGCAAACAAAAAGATTTTCTACTTTGTTAAAAAAATGATTTTCTTTCGAAAAATAAGCAAAGCTGTCAAATAGCAGCTGTCGTTGTTGCCAGCCAATTGTTTTGTTAAATTTTAGGGATGCACTTAAACAATTCGATACGATACTTTTCGATATCGATTAGATACTAGTATCGAAATACACAGGAAGCACAGAATGCATGTGACAGGCAGCAGTTTTTATGAATTTCCTAGTTAAAACAAGGATTCTTGTCGATATTTTTGATTTTGTAATAATAACATAGTGTGTCAATGTCTTGTGAATATATTTTTTGGGCTGAAAAAATGTTATCCAAGACTAAATTAGGAAGTACTAAAAATCCAATGCATATTCTTCTGTTCTCTATGGTTACAGAACAAAACAACGTATCAACGACAAAATTTCAATTTCAAAAGAGAATCAACCGTTTGTCTTGTCATTTGTTTTGCGCTGGTTTTCGCTGTGCGTTGAGTGATAATTATGTTTTATTTATATTAGAATATAGAATATTAGAATTAGAAAGAACAAATGTATAACTGCAGTAAAATGTCCGATAGATTTTCCGATGATAACGTATCGAAACGTGATGTGCCGTCATTTATTGAACCTTTGCCTCCGTTGATATCGAATCCTTTTATGAGACCTAGACCTCAGAAGGCAACAAACTTACTGAAGTTATTTGAAGAGGATTCAGAATGCGAGGAGCCGGAGCTGGTCCAAGTGTATTTGAGGTTGAAACCGTGCAATATTCCCAGTAACTTGTATGAAGTGCGGTCGGACCGCAGCTTGATAACTTCGTTGGATACCACGACAGCCGGCCACGGCAGGCGCACTCAGCATAATGTGTCCAAAATGTACACCTTTTCCCATATTTTTCGACCTGATGCCAGTCAGAAAGTGAGTTAAATTATGATTCTAAATAATAAATAACTACTATTTTATTGTTACTGAATTTAACTGAAAAATTTATTCAATACTTATTTAGTACCCTAATTCAACTTCAGTAGGTGTAACTCAACGCAACCTAAAATTATAAGAAAAAATTATGATGCAAAAAGTTTCTTACAGGAAATTTTCGAACATGTAGTGAAAGACAATTTGAAGAAATTGCCGGAAGGGCACAGCTTCACATTATTGACATATGGAGCATCAGGTTCCGGTAAAACATATACCCTGATGGGTACAGTGGCATCTCCAGGGTTGGTGCCCAGGTCTTTAGAATATGTGTTCAGAGTGGTAGATGCCGCCCAGCAACCACTATACAGGCCGACGGAAGGTGGAGCTGACAAGCTTGACTATGCTGAACAAGACTATGAGTTACGGGTGAGGCTATGTTGTTCTTCATTACCAGATAATTGAGGTGGAGACACTTACAAAATATTGTAATTTCATACTTTCATTTTAACCCTTCACTCACATTTACTTCAATCTCATTTTATTTCATGCTAAATAGTTTTGGCTTTAAAATTATGGATAGTGGCTTCTAAAATACCCTCATGTAAAATAAACCATTTTTGTAATTTTTTTTTTATAATAAACTATTATGCATTTTCAATTCAGTCTTTATAACTTAATCTAATGTTTCTCTTTGCAGTGGGTAAAGAGACTGCGGCAGATTTCGGCGCCAATACGGGATAAATACAGGCGGATGAG
Source organism: Lerema accius (assembly GCA_001278395.1). NCBI lineage: Eukaryota > Metazoa > Arthropoda > Insecta > Lepidoptera > Hesperiidae > Lerema > Lerema accius. The sequence goes on along the minus strand of LGAG01000689.1, from coordinate 1,594 downwards.
TGCTCAGCTTTGTAATGATATGACCAGTAATATTGACCTATCAAATAGATCAACATATTATGTTTGGGTAAGTTGACAAAAAATGCAAATTCTCATAGTCATGCACTAGGATTTCCTGCATTGCCTCTCTTAGGAGGCGTTCAAGTATTACTTAATGTAATTTAAGGAGAGAGGGTCCTATAAACTGTTATGCTGCATTACATAGATAGGAGGGGGGGACAAATCAATGCATTATGTAACATTATTTTTTTATTACAAATATACTGTTGAATACACCCTTATATACACAGAAAACCAGTGTTTGAAAGAAACACATTGTATGCAATCATAAGTAAAGCCCATTCTATAATAATTTGTATGCAAAATTCAGTCTTTAACCACTTAATTTGACTGTTCAGTACAACTTTACCATTCAATTCAATTCAATATTATATAAAGTGTGATTGTTGCAGGTGTCATTTGTGGAGATATACAATGAAGCTATTTATGACCTGCTAGTTCCTGGTGATAGACGGAATGCTACTAAACTACACATCAGAGAGGACACCAATGGAAATGTTTATGTTAAGGTAAAAATTTCATATGATGCATAAGATTTTTGGGTGTATTAGGATGGCACATATATTGACCTAAGTCCTATGCTGTGCTATTCTGTTATTACTCAACTATGCTAAAAGGACGGTAATATTATTTTAAAGTATGTAACTATGTCCATGGTTTAACAGACAGCATATGGAGTATCATTGAAATTGTATCCATTGTTTTAGTGATAGAGTATGTAATTGTTAATTTCGCTCCACTAATTTGCAGCAGATGTGTCGTTCGTTTTTCTATCAACAATTACTAGTTTCAGTAGTTAAGGTTTAGGTTTTGGATTTGTGTCTTTTTTTTAATAATTTAATGTTGTCTCAGGGCGCGACGCAAGCGTTCGTGCGGTCCGGCGAGGAGGCCTACGACGTCCTAGTGGCGGGCAAGCATCAGCTGCAGGTGGCCGCGACCGGCGTGCACGCGCATTCCTCGCGCTCACACTGCATCTTTACTATCACTATGTTGACGCATACTGGTTGGTATAGCAGTTGCACTTTACCTAAATATAAAAACACAGTGGATGTGTGTTTGTCACTGAACTCCTAAACGGCTGGAGCAATTAAAATAAAAAAATTGTAAGGCATATTAGAGGGATCGACTATAGTTTCGATTTACAGTTGTTGAGTCACCACCATAGCAAAAATTGTTTGATATGATGAGCATTTCCTAAAGGTACGTGAAAATTGAAGGTCAGGACTACCTGATGTGGAAAATTCATGCAGAACAACGTCTGCCCGGTCATCTAGTATGGATATATATTGAAAGGGTAATGTCCTAAGCAATGCTTTCGATTTATTACTATACCTCTAATATACAGATATAATTTGAGTCACTGGGCGCTTACCATGATCTTTGATCTCATTTATTTTATTTACTGTCTCTATATAGTAGTGTTAATTGTAACGTAATTAACCCGCAGCGTCTGGCGTGCGCACGTCCAGCGTCCGCCTATGCGATCTGGCGGGTTGTGAGCGCGCGCGGCGCACGCGCAACACGGGCGCGCGCA
>LGAG01000688.1:398221-411667 GCA_001278395.1 Lerema accius | reverse complement strand
ATTGAGAACCTCCTCCTTTTTTTTGAAGTCGGTTAAAAATAAGTAGTGCTTACTAAAAAAGTTACGCTGTTACTATAAAATCCACAAAAAGCCCGATAATTATATGGGCGTATATTAAGGTGCGTACAAACTATATAACAAAACATGTTATAAAACATAGTTAAATAACATGTTTTATGAATGTGGACGATTTGTGATTATTTTAATGTGTACGATCTTGTTATTATGTTTCATTGTGATACAACAATGTTAGATAATGGGGTCGCGTTATATAACAGAAGTTATAAAACATGTTACTTAATTTGTACGCACCCTTATAGGAACAGGAACAGGTCTTAAAAGGGAAAAAATAAAGAAACAGTTGTCATTGTAGTGCAGAAACTGACTTTAATAAAATGACAAATTTTAATTTATTCACTTGCGCAATATCTAGTAATGTTATTTTATTTACCTATGAAATTTCTTCAGTGATTTTTTTTTAATAGAAGGCACAAGAATAAAATGTGTTTTTGATAAAGATGTAGACAATCGTATAAATTAACCAACTGCAGCTAACAGTAAGGTAGCTATATCCTCTCGAGGGGAACGAGCAACAAGTTGCATCGTGACTGCACCTTGAGTAGCGACCAGTCTAGCTTTGACCATCACAGGTGTCCCTTGTCGCCACAATCCACCTCCTCTAATCTCTTTAACTGCATCTCCTCCTATCGCCGACTTAGGTAGTCCCAAATGCTCACAAACTGCCTTAGCTGCGTCTTCTACATTTGCTTGTGATAATCCAAATGTATCCGATGCTTCAGCAGCACTAGCAGCCCTCTCCCAAGATGAATCCCAATCGTCGGATGCAGCGCGCGTTCTAAATTGGTCTGTACAAGTAATTTCCACCTCTTCCAATGGATATGTGTCGGCATAGCCTTCACCAGGGTCAGGTAAGCCTGTAGTTGGATCACAATCACGAACCACGAATTCCAAAGTTGCTCCAATTGTGCATAAAGATTCCATTGGAGTGGCAGGGAATTTTAAGATGCAGTATACATTGCCTTGCCCATTATAAGGCAATTGCTCACATGGCACTTCACATATCATTTCAAATCCAGGAATAGGATCCAGACGAATATGCACTTTTTCTAGCAGTTGATCACTCAGTGTGTTCAAACACTCAAACTGGAGAACCAGGTGTTGAGCGAAGATGTGTTTGACACAGCGCACACGATATTCTGTTTCAGGCTCAGTTAAATCAATCGGATCGCAGCTTTTAAAGAGTGGGCCCAATTTTTCTATGCCAGGTATGATCTTCAATTGTTCGTAAATTGCCTCGAGTGTAACGACAGCCGGTTTTCGAGTTTCTATTTGAACAGGAGCCTCCTCCACAACTTTGACCTCTTCTTCGGGAGGTACTGAAGCCATGTTGAAAGGCTCATCAGGAGTATTATCCAAATGAATTATTAATGCTTTCTCCAATAAGACTGGATTAGGATTTGGTACGTTAATAATGTGATCATTTATAAGTTGAGGGTCATCAGAATCTAATATGGCGCTGTAGTAAATAGCACGATCACGTACTTCGTCCTCATCGTCTAATTCACAACGGGCTAAAAGGACTCTTATATTAGGAAGCAATTCTGAACGAACAGCACCAAATCTAGCAACAGCTGATACTGCAGCGGCACGAACTGGCCCTGATTCCAATATGACGCGATTGTAAATGTATCTTATATATCTTGAAGGCTGTCGAGCTCTTGGTCCTTCCCGGCCCAAGACATGCAATATGCGCACCGCTAACGACGTATGTTCACAATCCTCAATAAACTCACAGAGATGAGCGAGACCTGTTTCTTTTGCATCAGGGTTTTCTTCCACCAGGGCAATTATTGCATCAGCTATAGCAGTTTTATACTCCACTCCACCTTCATCTCGGAGCATCCCGGCTAAAAATGCGGCCAGCGCTTGATGTTTTCGCGGGTATTTAGAACAGAGACGTCTGATAGCGTGAACAACAACAATTTTGAATTCATCAGATATTTCAGACATGAAGCTCGAGATTTGTTTCATTAAACGTTCGATAGAACTTTCAGCTCCAGTGGCAAGAAGGGTTGTTACGGCTAAAGTGGCAACTGATCTGTTAGGATCTGTTATAAGATTTTCTAAATCCACAGTGCAAGCTGAAACAGCATTTGGGTGTTTTGTAGTCAGCTTAGCCAAGGTGCGGGCGCCAGCTAGACGAAGAGTAGCTTTTGAAGAACCGCAAAATATTTGCAATACGCTCACTGCCTGAGCAAGATCTTTAGCTGTTTTGCGCAAATTTACAATTGCATGGGCAGCTTCGTACACGACGATTTCTGATTTATGGCGAAGACAAGATTCAATAAATTCTATGTAATGTTCGGATGATTCTGATTGGTCTTCTTCGGCTAACTTAGCCGCATATCGTATAAGGAGGCATAAAGTATATGGAGACCGAAGTGGTGATTTGGTCAGTTTTGTAACAAGCTTGACTGTTGAAAGTCGATCGTTTCGTCGAGCTCCAGCTACCACTCCTAAAGCATGGTAAGACACCATAATATGATCCGACATCACAGCTTCCTGAAACCAAATAAAATAACATCTCAAAAAATTGGAAGATAATAGACATTTTACCGATATATCTATACTAATATATAAAGCTGAAGAGTTTGTTTTAACGCGCTAATCACAGGAACTACTGGACCGATTTGAAAAATTATTTTAGTGTGAGATAGTCCATTTATCGAGAAAGAATATAGGCTAAATAACATCACGCTAAGATGAATAGGAGAGGAGCAGCAAGAAAATTATTGCAGAAACGGGAAAATTACGCGGGCGGAGCCGCCGGCGACTTCTAGTAGTAAATAAAAGTCTAGTAATTAATACGGTATCTAAGAAAGAACTACTAGTTTTAGGGGATTCTTACTATTAATTTATTGAAGAAATAAAAATTTAACTGAAATTTCCACATTGTTAGTTTTTGTCGACGACAACTACCTTGTAACTCGCCTACTAGCCCAATTTGCTAAATGAACGATTTCAATGTTGGTAATCAATCAAAGGAGACATTTTAATGTAACAGCTAATGTGTGTTTTAGTATTGAATTTGTCACTTTATCATGCGCGCCAATTTATCATTAATTCGATCGTAATACCAAAATATAATGTTCATTATTAAAAAAGATTGTATGACTAAATTAATATTAAAGCAACATGATATTATAAATTATACAACACAAGATTCATTATTAGACAAATTGCAATAGCTATCATTTGTAGCCGCGCCTGCTAGGGCGCAATGCGTTACAATGTTGTACAAGTATGCGCTCAGTGCTACTTAATATTTACTACACAATAGATAATACAGCATAAGCTTATCATGTCATGAAAATTACACATCAAAACTTTAACTTGCAGATGCCGCAATTATTCTGGTGTCTGTACTAAAAGAGTATTCATCATTATCATCACATAACAGTTTCACTTCCTATCATGCTGGTCAAGTGTGAATCACCTAGAGTAGTTTATGAAATACTTAGGTATGTAAGTATCTTCACTATGATTTCCTTCACTAAAGCAAGTGATAATTGATGTAACATGGACATCATCATCACAACTAATAACTGTTCCACTACTGGGCTTGGGCCCCCTCTCAATGTGAAGGATACAGGTCATACACCGTCTTGCTGACCAAGTGAGAATTGGCAGACCTCACACACCTTTGAGAATTTAATGGACTCGTAATACATTCAAGGAACCTCATGATATTTTATTTTACCGAAGCAAGACCAACATTGAACAAATTTTAATTTCATGAGAATAGTAAGTATTACACGGTAAAAAAGTACCCATGCTGTAAAGGATATATTATGGCAAATCATATCAAAGAAAAATAGATATGATAAGGGAAACATGAGATAAAAATTTGATAAGATTTACTTAAATTCATTTGCAAAGCCAATCAATTAGTTTCTTTCACAAAGAGTGTTATACTTCTGTTCTTACTTCTATAAGGTATTACTATAGTAAGCAACCAATTTGTTTATGCAATACAGAAATAAAATTACAATAAATTGTTAAATTGCTGTGCAACATAAATAAGAAATTTGATGCTAAGCCAAAAGATTTTTATTTGTAAACCAAAGAGTTAGTAATGCTGCACAGATAAAATACAAATGCAGGGTACAGGCCCACATTATGTTATGCTAGAACAGTGAATCATAGAACTAATACTTAGCTGTTATCAACGCTCAGAAGCATGACAGACTAGATAATATTTTCATAAAGGAGTAAATAATAAGTATAGTAATTGCATCTATTAATATGTTTCCCTTAGATTATGATAATACTCATAGCCTGATGACAACTTACAAGGCTAAGCTACTGCACGCACAGTTCAGAAGATTGGACATGTAAATGTGTTTACAATTTACTAATTCACAATTCATTTGCCTTAAAATTTAAGTTCATTTAGATAATCTATACTATCTCTATCTCTAGTAACAAATCTATACAAAAAGTAGAATTAAATTTTAAGCAAATCAATCAAATAGATATTAAATATATTACCTGTGCTTCATTGACCCATCTGCGAACTAAATCTGGTACTGTAGCCGATAAATGTAGAGCAGAAACCAAAGCTGCAGAACTAATTGCCGGGTTCTTGTCAACAATGGCTTGTTTCATATAGCGCTCAATGGCTTGCAACATTGAACTGTCGCTTATACTGCATAATGCTCTTATAGCAGCTGCACGGTACAAATCTTCTTTACCAGTCATATCTTTAGTCAATGACGATGTAACAATTATGACATCCTGAGCCATGGGACTCAATTCCTTTATGGCTAAATAAACTAGACGCCGCAATACGATATCTTTCGACTGAAATAGTTTTGTTGTCGCAAAAAATATGTCAGTAGCTTCTTGCAGTGTTAGCTTTTCGCCTTGGTTCAACAAATATATAATCTTAGTAAGAATAAGTATACATTTTCGGGGTACCACAGGAGATGAGTTAAAGTATCTCGCTTCTTGCAAAAGAGTTGTTTTGTCCAGATTCTGGAAATAGTTAGCCCCGCCATCTTCTTCTTCCTTTTTATCTCGTTTAAATGAACTCATTCTTCAATGTAATTATACTTTTTAGAATTAATTTGCTCGTTTTCCAGTGATAATAGTAATTGGTAACGTGTCGATCATAAATAAATGTCATGTCATGTCACATTGTGTGACACAGACTATCATAATTATTAGTAGTCTATGCAGACTATGATGTTCATCAATGTGCGTAGTCTATGTGGTTCGCAAAAGCGCGGGGAAATTCAAACGGAGCGGAGATATTCTGCAAATATTTAAATAATTATATTTTTAAAGATAGGTATTTTTGTGTATAAATTTTGTATAATAGTATTAGTAGTTTAAATTACTGTATATTTTATATTAGAATATCTGGTAAAGGCTGTGGGTATAGGTATATCTGGTATAAGACTTGTCCATAGCTAATTATAAACACCTGTGATCATAAACACCAACACCTTAGTCTATAGCCAAATGCCCTTTCCTTCAAACGCTCTCAAAAAAGGTATGGGAATGACATAAACGATACTATTTTTTTTCCGCGCCTAATGTCCTTCGCATACCGTACATTTTTAGATAGCGTAAAGCGTGAGCGTTCGAAAGAAAGGCACACAGACTAAGGTAGTGTGAAGGGCATTTGGCTAGAGGCTCTTAACAATCTATGGTGTATTGGTGTCACATAGATCAATGCACGAAAACAATGACTGTTGAGTATGGTTGAGTAGTTAGTACAGATTGTAAACTAAGTATATACAATCGATATCGTTATTTTCACAGAGCAAGGAATGTATCTCTTACTTCTTTCTTCCGTGGTTATTTTTATCAAAATGTCACAGAAATCGCATTATGATGCCGAGCCTAAATGAAATAATTGAGCACATTGAATTAACCATAGTTTGTGAAGCACAAATATGTAAAAATGTGTGGTGGGCAGTTAGCAGACATTTTAAAATATGGTATCGATATAATTATAGAGGTATCGATATGGAAGCGATGCGGTACGATGGTTTCTTTTTTGAATACTGAATGTACAGTAGTGACATCTATTATTTGTGGTCGCGACATGCTATAAGTAAAGTAGGCATAAGAGATAAAGTATTACAAGAAATTAAGAACCTTAATATTCCAGGGATAAAACTAACTTGGATAAGTATTTGAGGTGTGCGTTTATTTCATCATTATTAATTGCAATTACTCGTGTAATTAAATTTATGGACCGTTTAACTGTTAGAAGTAACGAGAGAATGATTACAATACCATCATGTATGGACTATGCTATGCTGCTACTTACAGAAAACTAAAGCGTTAGGAATACATAATTAAGTTTTTATTTGAATGATTTCCTGCGTGCTGTGTAAAAGTGGACTTGGCGTAATTAAACACGCTAGTTAAGTGCTAGTTTGCAAGCTTCAGTTAAGCTTCACTCTGAAATAAATTACGCATGCGAAATAATTAATTGACGCAACATAATTAAGTATAATAAAAATATTTATTAAAAAAAACTATTGTGCATAAAATATAATTGGCGAGCTTAATTCTATACTTACTAATTGATTGTGGAAATGTTGTTTTGCATCATACCTATTATATTTCCTTTAGTCCCTTAGTTTTCATTAATAAAGTATTCCCGATCTTAAATTTTTTAATAGGTACCTATTCTTGTCGATTCTGATCACGGCGTTATAAAATTTCTGGCAGTTTAGCATTAGCATATGCTTTGAAGTATAAACTTACACACCACCTAAGTTCCTGAACCATACCTTAATTTTTTTTTTATAAACGGCCAGCCATTTCTTTGTTATTTTTTAAGAAGTCTAGATAATTATGAATTCATACAATGTTGCAAGTTATTGACTTTGTAAGTGAGGGCAGTTTCATTTATGTACCAAGAAACTTAAAGAAGATAAAAATATTCGATGTTCCGTGATACGGTAGGACGTAGGACTAGAATAAGTTCTAGATTGTGTCCTAGTGCTCTACACTAATGTAAAGATTGAGACTACAAGATGTAACTCATTTATTCTTACGTCTCTCATAAACACTTTAACAATATCAAAGTTCGAAAGAGACGCATATAGTCGAAAGCTCTGCACATAGAGTAATAATGGTTACCTACATTTCAGTATTTATGATGGAGTTTTGTCCTACTGACATTGAGAAGGCGCTACTATCGGGGCCGAGCGAATGTCGTAAATAGCCGAAATGTCATCGGAAAATTGAGCTGTTTTTCATTTAACGACATGTCGACGACATTGTTTTGACAAGCAGTACCGGTAAATCGTTATCGTGTCGTACGCTGAAGATCCGCTCTCGGACATCTGAAAATCATTAATATTCAGTGATACGATGCGAGTTCACGAGGCGTCAGTGCAACAGGATGCACTTACGGGTTGTGATTATTTTTTCTAAAGAATATACGCTTTTTGGATCTGGTAAGTCAATTATTGTTCATCTTGAATGTACCTTAAATATAAATGTGTTTATTTACAACTTAACACAATCACACATTATTTGTTTTGAATTTGCGTTTCTCCCTCTAAAAATATATATTTTTTTAAAACGATATTTTATTGTATTACGAATTAGGATGGTATTTACTATTTAGGTAAGTGTTAATGGTTTACATAAAGAAATAAAAATTCCGCGGGCTCACATTTAATTTTTTTTTCTACACCTATAGTTAAATGTTAAATTATTGGTTCTTATATAGAAATGCTATTAAAACATTGTCTCGGGTAAGGTTTTATAATTATTTAATATCAACAATTAAACCAGGAAACTACTAACTCTGATTCTATGTTCTAATTATAAATAAAGAGCTATAAGAACAAAGACCTAATTATGTAAGTTATGTATGTTTCGGATTTGATTAGAGCTTAATATTAAAGAATTTTCGGCGATAGCTACTCCCATGACTCCCAATATTTGTTCTTGGATAACAGGGAGTAATAATAATAAATAAACTATTTCTTTTTTCAAAAACAACTGACAATCGAGCCGTAGGTACCTACAGGCGTTCACATCATGCTGGTAATTGGTCGCTGTCGTCCATGGTATCCACTGGATCTCAAGTCAGAAGTTGTATTATGAACATATTTATGTTTAGTAGGCTTTTGATAATATTTTTTGTTTAATAGATTCGGAGATTGGGCAACCTGGGCGCCCAGAGTCGCCACTGATGCTAAACAGTTTCGTTTTTTTTTATTAAAAATACCTAACTCGAAGAATCACATTGAAACCTTAACTGCCCAAAAGTAACCTATCTTGTTGCTCTGCTCATATGAGGCGTTTGATTTTAAAAGATTTTAAGGCGCGGATTTTAAACCCTATCTACAATCCATCTTCAATCTATGTAGCTAAAATAAAAAAATAAACGTCACAAGCTATACGGTTTCTAGAGTTAGGTTTTCATATTTTTATTAACTAATTAGCCTGAAGACTACTTGTTGCAAGTCACGAATACCTACGGATTGGTTGATTGTTGACAATAGGTTAATAGATGGTTTTCTATTTGTTATGTAGTTCAATTACATTTTGCGTGACTTCCACGTTTAAATACTACTTTAAGGTAGGTTAATTTATTTAACTACAATAAAACTAACAAGTCCGCTTTTATGTCTTTTATTGTTTACCGATCTACAAATACATTTTGTACATGGGTAATTTGAAACAATATGTGGCGACATTTTTGCCCTAACACTCATTATATAATATCTGAATTTATAAATCTTTAATAAGCCTACCATCTCAAATGTTTCTACAAATCAATATTAGCAAATAAGTAAGTATTCTCACACATTCAAAAATTATACCTTGGTAGGTTATATTATATACTGTATTGGTAATGTGCAAACTTGCAAATAATGTAACGTTATCATTAAGATAAATAAATTTTGATTTGATTATGAAAATTAATCTATTTTAAGTTTACAGAATTTAGTTAAGGTACCTACTTAGACCTGAAGAGTTAATAACGATTTAAAAGCGATGGTAGGTACATGCAAGTTTTGAATTATGATTTAAAAATAGAACAGCTTACTTACTTCTGATGTACAGAATACATATTGCTGAAAATTTTATGATTCTATGATCTATGAATCTGCATAAAATAGGTATCCATAAAAACTCAACGGAATATTTTGTGTTGGAAAGATTTCTTTCCTAGAGATCTCTATCTTCATGCTTAATGATTAGCTAAGGCATGAAAAATAATATAGATATATTACAATATTTTGTTTATCTATGGTACCATCTAATTATAACAATAACTTTCTTTATGGAGGGGAAAAACTAAACTAACAAGCTTGAAGAAATTAATGGAAATCTGGTAAAAATGTATCCCCTACCTAATTTCTATCAATCACTGAACAATAATACTTAGGCTATTAACTTATCACATTTATTACAATATCTCTATCTTAATTTAATTTTACTATATTTAACACTTGCAATACAATGTAAATGCTCCTTTTATTAATTTTTATATAGCAAAATGTTTGAACTACATAAAATGGTTTTACCAAAACAAAAAATAAGTTAATTCAGAATACAATTCTCTGTAATAAAAATTAATGACAAGAGAAATAATGGCATTCTTATGTTACCTACTTAAATATTCCTATGCTTATTTACATACATAATGGATATAACGATACGACTTTATATACCTACTGAGATGACTTACTAACCGTTACCATCAATTTAACTCCAAATAGTTTTTAGAGTGTAATATCAAAAAAAGGCTTCAGTATCTTAAATTAATTCGAATGATGAGAGAACCTCACTGAAGCAAGCGTTATATAGTTAACTTAAATTTGTCGATTAGGTAGAACGACACTGCTTTTGTAGACAGGTATGACGATTTATATAGATACTAGGCAGGACCTAATTATAGAAATAATTTAAAGGGAGGTGCCAATTGGCGAAGTGGACTATGGCTCCCTTATTGTGAGTGGGGACCCGAGCACAGCAGTGAGACAGTTATTAGTTGTGATGATGATGATGTTGAGTGTCCTATTAAGTACTAAGTAGATAGTTAGATACTGTTATTGTTAACCGATTTTCATGTAGATAGATAAAGTCGTACTGACACCATCAAACTGTATTTTCAACCCTAAATGTAACATTAGGTTAACCACGTACAAACACTATTCAAGAATGATCAAACGCCTCTACAGTTTTGGAAAATATCTCGAATATTTTACTGATTTACAAACATTTCTAGGTAAGTCATACTAAACTTTTTGAAAGTTACAATTTTTAATGGATAACGTCCATTTACTGCATATTTATGTATTTGCAGTTCTTTTTGATATCACCATAACGCTTCGTAAATAAATGTATTTCATTAAATTAATGAAATTTTTGGTACCTCTCTTATACATTATTTTAAAATTTCGGACAATATATTTTTTTACTTCAAAAATTTAATACAGTAAGTACATGTTTAAGTAATATTCTAGAAGGTACTTATTCTTACATTTTACTATTTAATAGGCTTGCCTTACAGAAAATCGTTCATTAGCAACAATTTTATTATATATTTTCTTGAAATAAATATAATAATATAATATGCAAACTAAATAATTAATCTAAAGTAACGACAGGAAACAAATTAATAGAAGTTTGTTATACCTGCCTATAACACGAATTTTTAATAGGTGGCTAACTAAAACACTTACACATTAAAATAAAACTTGAAAAGAGTCTAAACAAGTATTTCAAAATAAGAAGTTAATAAAAACATTAAATTAGTTATTAACAATATAACTAGCGAATGTTTCTTGATAACTAAAACATATTTTTACATTGATTAGCTTGGCGCAGTCATATTTAGTTAAACTTAATAGATGAAGGTTCATAGATATTAAAGATCTATGAAATAATCAAACTGCCAAGCAGTGCAATGTTAACAGGGCTACATCACAGAAAATATTTAACAAGTTTAACTTTGATTCATCAACTATAATTATAACAACAGGGACCATAAAATTAAGACAACAAACTTATAAATATTAGGTAGGTATCTAAATATAAAGGGATATGCAACAAAACACTAACAAACATATTTTTCAAAAAGTAACGAACTAGGCTACCAGCGCCTCATTTCGTTTAAAAAAAAACATACTTGTATAGGCCACGAAAAAATTCAAGAAATATGTGCTTACACATAAGTTTAGTTTTAAAATCAACATAAGATAAAGCTGCCTGTCTCATTTTAAATAATTAATTTCTAACTACGAAAATAAAATCGGAATGTAGCCGTGAAAATTATTCGTAATATTTTAGCACCTATTCTACATTGACTATCGCAAAACAAAATAAATATAGTCTAGGTACAATCTTTATCTTTATAGGTATAGTGAAGATATAGTAAAGATACAGACTTGTGTAATTTTTAAAAGAATTACGTTCTTGTGTCCATTATTATTTAACTAATACAACTAATATTTTGTTTCAAACAGTTTTCATTAGGCCTTCACCGTGAAAATTTATTTTTAAACAAACCATCACGTCTTGCGCCTCCTGAATGTAAAATCTTTGCTATCTGTATCTAATAATCATATTTACCTATATGTATATTATGTATAATGTCGATTAAAGCTATGTACATGATATAAACGTATCTGTATCTGTAAATTATGGTCAAAACAGCAGTAAGTACTATTACGCAATAAGGCAACTAAAAAGCGACTTATGATTTTTAATTTTAAACGAATTGCTAAAAGTTAATTTATTAGTTTCAACACGCTAGAAGCTTTACATTTTTATAGTTTTACATTCCATTTCGGTACTTATACGATACAATAATAATGTTTAATTTGAATTAATTTAATAAAGATAATAAATTTTGAGCTTTACGTTATTTACTACGTATATGCACAACGATTTCACCGTTGAGCGAATTTGTGCCCAAATAAGAATTAATACGTTAACAACTAAGCTTTTAAATACGACATCGATTGAAATACCATTGACGAATTTAGCATTGAAACATTAGTTTAATGTACGTAATTATTTTCAAAGTATTACACAATTGCTGACGTGTTATGGTATACGAATTAGTAATAACCCACATTCGTACTTTACTCAGTCTACTACATTTTTAAACGGCATTTATAAAATATTTCTTAAACTTTGAACGACTATGGTTAATCCTACGAAAATGATTTAAGTAATTCTCACATCAAGAGTTTAACAAGAATGAAACAAAACTGCTTTGAAAGTTAAAAGAGGAGTGTGTGTTTTATGTGAATGTGTGATCATTCAAATATTATAATTATATAATATTTAATGATATTTATTATTATCGTAGTCAGACGTAGTCTGTAGAGTATTTTTATTTTTCTTATTCTCATCAAACTTTTATTTCGTTTTATATAATGAGTTTCTGAGGCAAAATTCGGGCCTAAAACTATGATGTAATGATAGAGTTGCCAAGTACTAACTCATAACGGATTTCGTAAATAAATTTTATTTCAGTTTATTTAAGAATACCTATATTGCGATTATTTCTGTGTTCTCATGATAAAATTGTTTTTCAACATTTTGATATTAACTTATTTAACCCTATAATGAACCTTTTATTTAACTTCAATTTAAATTTTTAGCCCCTTATTATTACATCAATTATTAACTATAATCGATGTTTTATATTTGGTTTAATATTCAGTTATTAATAAAATTAATGTAGGGAGTAAACCCGAATTTGTTCTTTTTTAAGTTAATCCTAGGATTAACTAATTGAAGAGTAAATTTAGTCCATCCATGTAGGTACCAATCAATTGTACTTATTGATGAAGCTTTGCGACGTAGGTACCTACGTGTTATTTTTTATATGAATTCAAGTAGGTATGCATAGTAATATTCTCGACAACTCTACTCTTCTCTTATTTGTTTTGCCAGAAAAACTAATAAAACCTTCAGCTTTAGTCTTATTACCTATTAATTTTTTGATACATGGCCTATAAAAAAAAAGAATTCTAGTCAAAAAAAATAATTGCGCGGCAGAACTTAGAATACTTCCAATTGCTACGATATACTATAATATAGACCTTAAACTAATTCTGTCAATTTAACACTGAAACTACGTTTTTTGATTTGATTACATTTAACTTTTCGTACGTAATCCTAACAATAAATAAGTATGCAAAAACAAAGAAATAAAATGCAGTTACAGGATAAAGTCCACGTATATTATATAAGGTAAGGTGGGGTAAGACTAACACACGGGGCAAGACTAACACTATCTATTATCTCGATACGTATAGCTTAAATACGAAATTCTTCCAGTCTGTAAGATAGAACAAACATAAAATATGTTCCCGGCTAAAACACACACATGTCGTTTCTTCAAGTGCATATCGAGATAAT
>LGAG01000688.1:377487-398072 GCA_001278395.1 Lerema accius | reverse complement strand
ATTCTTCCAGTCTGTAAGATAGAACAAACGTAAAATATGTTCCCGGCTAAAACACATACATGTCGTTTCTTCAAGTGCATATCGAGATAATAGACAGTGTTAGTCTTGCCCCGTGTGTTAGTCTTACCCCACCTTACCTTACTATATTTATAAGTTCTCAGTATGGCCTAGCTATTGGAAATAATCGTAGGTCTGTCCGCGCAATTTTTTTTACACCCACAATGTATGAAAACTGACTGAGGCCCTTTACCTTATATTCTCATTGAACGCATTATGTTTCACTAGGTACTTCTGACAAAATATGTCAACTGATAATATTATGCAGATTACTGTATCGTATCATTGCAAGTTTCTTTTACAAAATATATCAATTTTACTTCACGGTCTAGCAAGTTTAAGCCAGCAATGTGTTCTGAATACAATTCTATTCCCAAAGATACCTTAACACAAAGGTATCTAGCTATTTAAGCCGTTGTTACTTCTAAAACTGTTACCTATGTTAGTACTGAGATATTACTAATCTCAGCATTTTGTGGTATCCACATTTTTTAATACAATAGTTTGATATTCAAACAACTCAATTCGTTAGATTAATGACAGTACAGAGCAATGAGATCTTCAATTACTTACAAAATATTTCTCCATGTTTAAATAATACAATTATTATATAGTATTTCCTACTAGTACAAGTCTAATATGCTTCTTTTTAGATACGCACCTATATCAACATCTAAGCGCTGCTTATTATAATATTCATAATATTTATTCTTACAATCTATGTTAAGTTTACATGCCGTAGCTTTCTTACTCTATCCCTCCGATCACTAATAAAAGTTCTTTTATAATAGTGATCGAAACTTTATCTTTTACTTATGATTCGCTTGTTGATAAACAATGAGACACACATTCATTTGTTATTATAATAGCGTTTAAATTTTCTCATATAGGTCCTGTACGCAGATTGCCTGAGTTACAGTTGGCATAATAATTTTAATAGGCATTTTGTTGTCGGTAACGACTAACACATCACAATGATCATATGACTATTATAAAAGGATTTACCTTGGTATTAATGTAGAATTCTCAAAAATAATTGAGGTCATTTTTAGAGTGAGGTTTTTCTTTGGTCTCCCTTTTATTGGTCTAGCAATTGTGCGATTACGTTTAGGTTTTTCTATTTACGTCATGTCATATATAATTAAAAAAACAACATATTTTACAATCACAATATGTATCTACTTATAAAAAACATGTAGGTAAGTTCCTATTAAACAGTTAAATAACAAAAACAGTTTAGTAACCTACTTCGTATAAACGTGCTATTTTTGAAAATGGAAAATGGATGCCAAGTTAAATGTGTTTATTTTTTTTTGTATCAATTAAAAAACTAATTTGGAATTAAGTGAAGTTATTATAGAGGTTAATCAAGTGTCGCCAAGATATTTTAAAGTTGTAATCAATGTTATTATAACAAGACCGTCATTATAAAATGTATATTTGAATTCTATATTCCCATACTCACACAAATTAACAAAATAATTAAACTGCATGGGAAATGTCAATAACCTCCTAGACTTTTATCGTCGTTGAGAGATTCAGAGGTAATTTTCCTAAATTACCAATTCCTAGTTTTTGTTACGTCGACGTTTGTTGACGACGACGTTTTGTTGTGACGACACCTCTACCTAAACCGGGTTTATTCAAATAATAACAGAATCAAAACATTGAACAGAGTATATTTATTATTATTATTATTTAATAAATGCAAGAATTTATAACCTTGATTAAATGTAGGCCGGCGCGTATTGGAACTTCTAACTTTACAATTATAATAATTATAAGTCTTCCTATTACATAAACATAATACTATAACAATTAATACTGATAGCTATACCCTAATTTTTACCTAGCTGGTTTGGCACATACTTGAACAAATAAATTGGACAATTACATTAAAATGAGATTACCATTTAAATTATTTTTAATACCACGCTTGTGCGTGAATTGGCCTCCATGAAACGTATGACCACGGAGTGACATTATAGTTAGCTTCGATTGTCGTGGACCACCATATGTACTAAAATGTCTTATTAAATGTCGTGATCTTTAACCTTTTACACAAATAGGCGACCATAACAAGCAGTATACGCGACGTGCAGTTTTATTTTTTTACGAATATCCTTTTTACTCTAGACGCATACATCTTTTCCTTCTTTCAATACATTCCTCTTTGACCAAAATATTATGAGATACGCGTATTTATTTATGAAAACATCAATTGATATTTTCGAAACAAATGACTAATATATTTTAAGTATGAATTTAATTTACTTTTTATTTTTATATGAAATTTTATCCTAATTTTATATTCGATGTTTTGTTTATATTTTTAATTTAAATTGTTGAGAAGCTTGATGTCTCTTCTTAAAAGTAAATGAAATACAAAAATTCTTGGATTCTGTTATGATGTCGGTATCTGTTGATTTGTGTTTACCTAAAATTCGTGAAAACAATTAATATTATACTGTTTCATACTTTAACATTTTTTTGGCGCTACATTGGCTCTCCTATACATTATTTACATTCATATAGATTTAATGTTGTATAGAATTCATCGTCACCAACGTACCGCCGAAAGAAAATAGTGAAATTTACCATAGACAATAATAAAATTATTTAAAGAATTGTCGAAATAAAAATAAAAAGAGAGCTGAGCGGCCAGCGGTTATAGTTATAGAGTAACTAATTGTTTGGATGAACAAACGTAAATGGATATAATTATTTACAATTAAATTTACGGTATTTATTTAATCGATTAGGAAATAATAATCATTTTCATGTACTAATAGAACTAGCTCTCTTACACATAAAACAAGATGAACACATTTTATCATCGTATGACGATGACCAACAAGTTTTCAAGAATTTTCATAATTACTTTTGTCAATTTCGTACATACAACTTCTTTGGTAAAACTAACCTGCCTTAAGTCTTTAGAACTATCTTTCTAATCTTTGGCGAATAAGAGACCTTTGGTCTAGCATTTTGGTATGATTATTTAAAAACCAAGTCATTACATTCCTACTGGAAAACATGAATCAAATATGTAATCCAATTGTTGAAATTATTTTAAAGTAACACCCCAACTGGGTAATGTGTAAACAACACATTGAAAATTTGTTTTGTATTTTTTCTTAGAGTACCTATTATCAATTCTTTGGTCAACGAATACAACAGATCGTACGTGAATGGTATGGCTTCATAAAACATTATAAGCAGTATATGACGCGAAACATTTCACTTCTACTGTAAACTTCAGAAACCTTGTCATTTGGCGACGGTGGAATCAGGTGGTTGCACGCTGATTCGTACCTCACCTGTGGGGCCCACGACAATCTTTACCTGAAATGAAATAAAACTAGTATTAAAATAGCTCTTAAAAAATTCAAAGTGTTATTCCTTGGTTATTCCTACAGACATAAACATAAGGTGATTCCAAACATATTTAAACATATTAATGAAATTCATAATTTTTTCCAATTTTTCTGATCTCTATACTTTTGACAAGCTAGCTACTATTGTAGTTTTATCCACAAAATACAGGCGGCGCCACCGTAGTGAGCACTATACGCAAGTCTGCTAACTTCACCTTATTGTAACTTTCCACCCTAACAACGCCATCTGTGAAAATTCATAGTTTCAATTCGGCGCCCTCTGGTGATATGAAAAAGATAATTGGGTTGCTAAGACTGTGAAATGATTCCACTTAATTCCGGAAAATGGCGGTAGATGGCGTTGTGTGACTGTTATGCTACAAAACGTAGCACTTTCAAAGTTTCTAAAGAATTCAGGGGCTCATAAAAAGTTGCTATACTGATGTTAAATAGTTAAAAAAAATACATAAAATAAACTAAAGACGGAAAAAACAAATTGGACTACTCTAAAAGTTTCATAAAGAAGTTAGCTTTAGTTCATTATTCCGTATTACTTAACTATAAAGTTTTATAAGGTCCATAACAATTTTTTGCAGTGGGGGTATTTTTTAAAATTAATTTAGTTATATTACCTAGTCTCCTTGTCAGACATTCATCGCATAGTACACAGGATTTGGTGGGGGCGCCATGGGAGACGTGGCTGCGGGCGCGGGGGCTCCTGAAGGGGCCCCCTCGGGGGCACCACGCGCCGCTCGTGATGGTGACCCCGGCGCAGGCTGGTACAGAGGCGCCGCGACCTGATAAAATGGATGTTATACTCACTTTAGCAGTTCTAACGTCGAGTTTTCTTACGTAATTACTACGCTACGTTACGCTACGCTACGTTAGTTATAAAGGTCATGTACAGCTCCCAACCTTTGATTATTAGATTATCGTGTACTTTTGGTCAATTCTCATTATACTGGACTATTTTTGCTATCATGGTGTTTCAAAATTGGTATAAAGTTAGCTGATTTCTTGAAGAATCTCGACAGTAGCATCATCATCATTGGACGTAATTCATTTCGTTGGTAGAGTACCTACTTCGTTCAAAATTTACCTTTTCAGAGTAGCATATCATCTGTTTTCCGCCACCAGGTTGGGAGGCAGGAACGGGTCTGTATCTGGCAGGAGCGGGACACAGCGACTGCAAATTACGTACAAATATTACATTAAAAAATTAAATGTCGTAAAGAAAGTCACTGTGATTATTAATTGTTCCAGTTATTGATCATCGTACTTTGTCCGTTTGCTTTTTATTCTACAGCCTAGGACATGACTTGCTAGGGGTGGCCTTTGATGTGCCTAGGATCAGGATTGGCTGGGCTAGAAATGACGTAAGGGAAGCCTCCCTGTTCAGTAACGGGAGTTCCGAAGGTTGTTAGATAATATAGATAGCTTTCTGCACTTAATGTTAGATTAGTTCGGTGTACGAACTTTAATTTAAACCAACAATGTAGTATCGTAGTTTTACGTTGTTTATAAGCTTACACTGGGAGAAATCAGGCCAGTTCTCTAAGTGGGGCACAGTATAATGGATTGTGGCGTAGTACGACGCTTTAAAAAGTAATATTGTACACTTTGTAAATACAGTAAGTAAATTATTGTCTTTCTAGAAATGCTGACACAAAGAAATGAGTTTTGCTTTAGCAAGAATGAGGAAGCATTTGATTTATAACTGTACATCATTTGTTTTAATTATCAAAGGAAAACACTCTGCGAAAGATTTGCAAGTCAAAGTAGGTTTGTCGGTAGGCGAAAACATTTAATTGCAAGTTTGTTAGGCAAGTCATTGCAGGGTTAGGCGGCTTAAACGTGTCGTAAACTTGCAGTATCTGTATTGTTTACTGATTATTTTACCTGAAGTGCGTGTGTATAGTGCGCTCGTTGTGGCTGCCCCATCGGTTGTGGCGTGCTCGTGCCACTTCGGACCTGCGGTGGTTGTTTATTATGTTGTTGATGCTGTTGCTGATGTTGTTGATGTTGTTGCTGATGTTGATGCTGCGGCGGATGCTGATGCTGGTGTTGCTGGTGTTGCTGCTGTTGCTGGTAGTAGCTGTGCATGCGGCTATCTGGAATTGGAATGCAGCAATACCTAACTACGTGAAGGGTCAAATTTTCTGTACCATACATTTTTAAGAATTACGCAGGCATGTATGAGTTTCGGGTTCTACATGGTAAACGTTTTAAGGAATTCGCAAAACTCACACAAATAGACACATATTTACACACACATTTTATAAATAGACACAGCACACAGCCGTCAGAGGAAAACCCTTCAATAGAGACATTGACATTTTTCCATTTTAATTTAAATAATTTATTTTCCAAATTTCTATTTTAACTGGGTACCTATACCTATCGATCGAGTCTATAATTATATTATTTGACGTAGAGTTATTTGTATTTCGACCTGAAAGCGGGACTTTAGTTTAAAAAATAATCTTATGGCCATGTCGAAACACGTCATAACAAACCGTATTTTTAATGGGTACATGTAAGGGCTCTTCGGATCGTCATTTGTCCAATTATCACGCACAACGTTGAGTTCAATCACATCACTGATTCGCGCAACGTGTACATTATGCATGTGTTCAAACAACACTATAGACAACGCACATTGTATAGATCCGTAGTGCAGTCATTAGCAAAAGGGAGAGCGAGTGGAATGACGGGGGAACAGTCAGTCATGCACATATTGCAAAGGTGACGGATGTTTTAAATGAACTCACTACGTATCACATGAAACGCCGGGGCCGCCTTTTATAGGTATTCGTTACTTAGTTAACCAAAGGCTTTACACAAAATGTTCGTATAAATTCAGGTCGCTCTGCTTATAAGCTGATTGCTAGATGTACTTCATCACATAAAGATTGTGACTAACATGACAATTTCTATTAAATGCGTCGTTTTCTAACTCTATTTTATAAATGTTTGAGAGACTTAAGAATAAATTATTCACGACTTGCAGTCCCAATCTTTACTAAGTGGAGCAATAGAAAACCAATAATGGGGTAAAATTCGCTTGTTAACAAAGATAAATTATTATTCATAATGCAGTTGGTTGCAAACTCTACAAATATGTATTCACTTAGTTTTATACTGGTTTTGTATCAAAATTCTGAAGTAAAACAATCATGTTGTCAACATTTATAGCGCAAAGCTAAATTTAAAACTCAAATACCTAGTGGCCAGGAGCTTTATTTAACTTTTGTTAGGTGCAAAAAATCCCTGCATAACTGACTGCGTTGAATATCCTGGTGGGAGGAACGAATGCACCCCCGTTCACCCCTTCCTCCTCCCCTTTCCTGTTAGTGTCTGCTGTATAGTTACCGCGGATGCACGTCGCTTGCGTTACTAAAAGTTCTGACGTATTTCCGAATAATACCAAATTTTATTTTTCAAATAAATATTCCCCACATTTTAACGTTTCCAAGATATAGGTACGAAAAAGATAAAATGTATAAACTTAAGTAGGTACCTAAGTTAGTAATTACCTATAACGTAGTTAAAGATAGGCACGGTTAAAGATTATGGTTTACGTAAGTGGTAAGTAGGTAAGTTTACGTAAGTTGTAGGTTTACAACTGCAATATCGAATTACTTTTTTGTCATGCCACTGTTTGAATGTTGTAAAGGAGAAATGGAATAAATGTTTGTTATTTCTTATGTAAGCTTTACAACCGACAGAACTAGACAGAGTAAATACTCTATTATTGATTGTAATTCTATAAAGACACTCGTATGTAAATTTTATGCGGTATATATATGTTACAGTTAAAACCCGTTCTTAGATAAAACGCGTTTTCCCTAGTTAAAACTAGTTTTTACTAAATGGCTTTGTGAAAACTAGAAATACCTAGTCAAAACTAGAATTTACCACTGATATATTTGATTTTTAGATAAAACTAGTTCTAACTTCGAGCTTTACTTAAAATTAGCACTAGATACGCTAATTTGGAATTGAAAACAAGATATAGTTTTAAAAATATTTATTAAGACTATGTCACACATGTCCTTTCTCTTGGGTTAAACCAGAGACCTAACAAACCTAACCTAACCATATATCAGAATAAGGTACGATGAACTGTTGTCTCGGTCGGAACAGTTTTAACTGACTCGCTTCGGTAAAACGCGTTTTGTCTAGTAAGAACTAGTTTTAACTGATATTCATTCTGAGTATTAGTTAATTCTAGTTTTCACAAAGGCATTTAGTTAAAACTAGTTTTAACTAGGAAATACGCGTTTTATCTAAGAACGGGTTTTAACTGTAACATATATAATACAAGTTTATCAGAGACATTTTAATCGCTTTAGCAACATGGAAACTAAAATGCACTAAAATTTGGAACAGAAACAATTTCGCGGACAATTAAAGCTTGTCGGTTTAAAACATTGCTTTTATGTATTTTAGCTCTGTTGGTGTTGAGTAAAGGCTATTCTCTGGCAATGTACAATAATTGCGGTTTCAGTGTGATGGCAGTTCGCATAGCAGTTGATGCTGATGTTGACAAAATGGTTTACGTTAGAACATTTTGGGAAATCTACCCATGACGATTTTACTAGACAAGCATTTCCACATATTCGCAAAGCCAGATTAATTTGTGTCGTATAATTATAGAAGCAAAGTTTAATATTTGACTACAATTTTGTTGAAACACTTTAAAATTTTTTCTTGGCATAAGCGTAGCATTGCTGAATTTTTTCCATTAATAAATATAAATATTTTACCGAACTGTACCTACAATTTTATAAACATAGGAATCTATTAAATTACTTTAGCTGTAATTAAATAATTACCAACTTAATGAAACATGGCACTAATACCTTTATTTAATGAAATTTTTTTTTATTTATTCTTACGGAATTGTGAAAACAAACATGAATAATTTGATAAAATTACTTCACAATTTAAATAGGTATAATCGTTAACTTCATTCAGTTTAAGATTTTAGAACAAATTTCTAGAACGCCCACATCATAATTATGTTATCCCTTACTTAATATGAAACCGTTCTAAAACGGAGAAGTGATCGCTAATCTACTTGTGTTGAGGAATGTCGATTATTCAAACAGAAAAGTGATTGACAAGGGTAGTTCCCTGTCATCCGTTGAGTGCTTTTATCCTCAGCTCGAAGTGCCTCGTTGTATCTATATTTTCAGTATTAGGGTAATAATACTAATTGCAAATCTATGCATAGATAAGATTTTAATTTGCTTTGTGATACGATATTTTCAGCCTAAAACGTTATAGTAATTTTGTAGCTTTCGTAATATAACTTCCTTAGTTATACCAATCTATACTCTATACTAATATATAAAGCTGAAGAGTTTGTTTGTTTCAACGCGCTAATCTCAGGAACTACTGGACCGACTTGAAAAATTCTTCTAGTGTAAGATAGTCCATTTATCCAGGAAACATATAGGCTATATAATATCACGCTATGATGAATAGGAGAGGAGCAGCAATAAAAAATATTCCAGAAACGGGAAAATTACGCGGGCGGAGCCGCCAGCGATTTCTAGTGTATATTATATTTTCAACAGTACACTGTACAAAAAAATTGCTTCAGGCTAAAAAAAATTGTAGGTATAATATAAATAAGACTTACAGTCGTTAGCGTTCCAGTGGGTTCCATAGTCGTGTTGATAGTGGTAATGTGTACTGTAGGGTACGTAGAGCAGTTGATGATGACTGCGTATAGGGGGCGGCGATTCGGGCCGGCGACATCGAGACGCGTTGCGCACCGGGGAAGTTTGCTCTGAGCTCGTCTGAGAACTGTACAGCTCTTGACTGCTATCTGAGCACCTGCAAAAGGAGTTTATTCTATAATATAAAGCTGAGAAATTGTTTGTTTGAACGCGCTAATCTCAGGAACTACTGCAACGATTTGAAAAAATCTTTTAGTGTCAGATTGTCCATTTATCGAGGAAGGCTATAGGATAGGAAAATTACGCGGGTGGAGCCGCGAGCGATTGCTAGTGATTTATACGTTATCTTAGGCCTTAGAGCTGAATATTTCGTAGGTATTCATTTTAAAGATCGGTTTTATCATAATATTACTGTGAAGCGTCATTCGTCAGTCACGTGAAGTAAAAAATAATAAACGTTCACAAACACACACGTCTCTCACAACCTCACATGTTACGTATGGTAACACATAAATGAAATATCACAAAAATCTTAGGAACATTGACACTTATTCAATTCGAAGATAATTATGGAAGCAATCTATGTAGGAATGTATTTACTCATGCTACGAGAATTAGTGCCTCTTGACATAAACTCGCGATGTCCACGACGACGCTGGTTAAGTTTAAGATAAACAGGACACCAAAGGCACCACCCGCGTTTTGAGCATCACAAGATAGATTACTATAATAATTATAATAAATATTTTAGTAAGACTTTTCTTCTAATAAAAAAATTGTGATGCGACGTTTAGATACCTACTTGTAATAGAAAAACGCTACAAGCTCTTAGCATGTTCGATCGCTTTAGGAGTAAAGAGTTATTTTTATTATTTTAAAATGGACATTGTATTAGGTAGCATTAAGTTAGGTTGGCCCGAGCGTGGTCGAGAGTTGGGTACCGTCTTGAGGCTAAACTTCCACAAATGCTTCTCTGGTTCACAAAGAACGTTAAGTCTCAATTCAAACGTCGGGTATATCGGTTGATAATATTATGTTCCATAAACCTATTTCAGTGCTCTCAAAAGCTTTGTCTTCGTTAGCAACTAGGTTTTTTTTAATCTGTGGAGCACTTTCCAAGGTCTAGTTTTTAGTTTTAATAATAGGAGTAACTCTGCATTCTGCTTAATTATTTATATTTCTTATCTGTCGTCGAGGTTTATTATTATGCATCAGTTGATACAGACGTATAGATCTATTATTATGGCAACGACTATAGTAGGTAAGGAATAAAAACGTTCCAATGCTTTGCATTTTCTCATGTTCATGTTAATAATAGGTATTTGCATTTACCGCAACTTTAACACGTTTCTATTAAAACTCACTTCAGCGCTTTCACTTCCCAAGTTTATACGACCTCACTTGCATTAAACTAATATAAACTTCTGAACGTCCCATGTTTGCTAGCAACTGAAATAAAACTGTTTTATCTAGTTAGTGTCAGTTAATCGGGGGTAAAGATTAATTATCGCCTTGGATTGGTATGCTAAATAGATCGCCCCGACTCCAGTCACGTAGCGCTGCCGGTGCGGCGAATGGCGCAGCGGAAAAATGATAACAGTTTTACGTTGTAGTACGTTAACTTATAAATAGTTAGGTATATCAAGGAATATTTTAGAACAATTAATCGTTTTATTCATGAAGGACGTACATTAGACGGGATGAAGGCAGAATGGGTAATTAGAACGCAAATTAGGCTAGATTACGTCACC
Source organism: Lerema accius (assembly GCA_001278395.1). Classification (NCBI taxonomy): domain Eukaryota; kingdom Metazoa; phylum Arthropoda; class Insecta; order Lepidoptera; family Hesperiidae; genus Lerema; species Lerema accius. The sequence continues at coordinate 387,197 of LGAG01000688.1, read as the reverse complement.
GGAAAGGTGGTTCTGTAATTACATTCCGTCTTTTGTAGCCGGACTGGCTCAAGGATACTTTATTGAAGGCATTGAATCTTCGTAGAGCTTGGTTATTTGGCTCAGAGAAATCATCGATGACAAGTGAGCCATCGGGCGCGATTGTTATCAAGTTATCATCGATCCATTCATGAAGCTTTCAACGTCTAGTGTTAGACATAGGCCTCGCCTTACTTGCGCCAATCTGACTGGCCCTGGTTCTTCTAAATTCTCTTTTACATCGAAAAGTAAAAAATAATCTCGGAGTTTCGAGGAGTTACGGATTGATAAAACATGATGGTACTTAATGCAACGTAATTCCTTTAGAATCTATCTCGTGTTGTTTACCTTTGGATGCGACCTTTCCCTTTTTGTTCTATCTCTTTTCAGAGGTCCGGCTGTAAGGTATAATGGCGTAAATTGGATTGAGAAACAAAACCAGTCACGTATTGTATTTCCCGCAATGCACCAGTTACCAATCAATTGTGCGACGTTGTTTTTCATTGCCGCGGCCGGTGTCGAGAATATATTGGTATCGCTTTTTATCTTTTTAACGCGGTCTATCATTATTTCCGTTGGTAATAGTAGATAATAACTTTGCTTTATGTTCCTAAGCCCGGATTTATTAATTGCTGGTTGTTTTGCGGCGTCTGATAATAGTAACAGGAGCCATAGATAGCACTAATAAGTAGGTCTGCCGATGAATTAGGGATATCAAGTTCATCAAGGGGCGCTTCATATTTTAGGTTTTTTTCAGACATGAAATTGTAATGAGAAATATGGCGTCAGGTGTAAAGCAATGCGATGATGATGATGCATATTTCTATATCTTTATAGTAACGTTACAAATTCGTATTGAGGTTTATGGTTGAAAGTGATAAAAAACCTAATTCAACGGTTTTTTAAGATCAACCCTTAAGGAGGTAAATACTCGTAGCACCGCAAAACTATAATTTCCGCAAGCAAAGGTGCGGGCAACAGCTCGTACTATATGTATATAAAAAAGTTATTTACCCAATATTGGCATACAGCGAGCAGTTCCTGTAGAGGCTGTCCTGTTGCTGTCGATGTTGGTAGTGGGCATACGTGGCCATGTTCTGGGCGTGGGCATAGCAAGCCTCCGTGTGTTGCTGCGGTACAGGAGTACTGTTACACTGTCTACTCGTCACGTAGTCAGAAGATTTTGACCTGAAACAAAAACAGACTTAATATTTGTTTTTACAAGCTAGAAATATCTGTAGATAATAGGTGTGCTTATTTTTAACAGTGATCGCTGGCCTTGACCAAAAATAGGGGTGTAAAAATAAGTTTCACGGGTCTGTGGGTGTGTCTGTGTATCTGTGGCACTGTAACGCCCGAACGGATGAAGCGATTTCGATTTAGTTTTTTTTTGTATTAAAGGTTACGTAGCTGCGAGTGTTCTTTGACAAGTTTGATGAAAATCGGTTTAGCCGTTTTAAGTTGTAGGGGGTAGGTGTGGGGAAGAATAATCGAATATCTGCAAATATTCTCTAGTCGCCTCTAGTGGGATCTCGGAATCAAAAAATGCACTAAAAGAGAATATTGATGACCTTATCGAGTGTTCTTAGCTTCGTCTGAAGATAAAATGAAACGAGGGTTTTTTTTTTAATTCATAGTTTAATATCATGTGCAATTGTTTCTAGATGCCCAAATAGTAAACACAGATTACTTATTATTATTAAGAACAGATAATAATACAATTTCGCAAGCAAATACATAAGTTTTTCCACGTTGTTTATTGTGGCACATAGCCGGCATTGTATCAAAGTAAGTATAATACACAATATTGTATTGTGACTTGTAGGTTCCTATCATAAAAGATTGAAAAAGAACATCAAACTAGTAAGTAGATATAGTAAGGAGAAAGGATTTCGAATATCTCTATTGTTCGTCATACTACAGACATTACGTAAGTAGAACCATTTTTTCCTGAAAAGGACTGTCCATTGTTTCTTGTTCCATTTCATAGCTCATGGAAAAGTGGTTTCAGCTAATGGATGAATTAAATATGAAATAATTTCATGCATTATTTATCTAAGACGAGTCAAGGTTTACAACCGCGTTGTAATTTGTAATAGTCACTTAGTAAGCCAAGCTAAACGGGCTTCAGAGACTTAGTGAAGAGATATTCATTTTAATGTTGATAAGACTAAGCTTGTAAATGGTAAAGCCAAGAGTTTTAGCTCACGATAACTTGTAGGTATACCTCGGTATGATGACTTTAATTTAGCGTCATAATCTTAATCTGGCTTCTTGACCCGTTATCTATCTGCACAAAGGAAATACCTTTGCAGCTACCTTTATGAATAATTCATGTGCGTTGGCGTTTGAAATTTGGCATAGTTAAAGTTGATATGGAGAACAAGTACAGAAAGCTAAATAATGGAACTACATACATGTCGTAGGTGCCATGAAATTAAAGAACAACGAAATGTTATTAGAAGTATTTTTACTCAAAAAGAATACTATAAAATCACAATGTATCCAGTACTAACTTTGTTTGCAATAAAAGATAAACACACGAGTATTCGTTAGACTTGGTCGGTACCGTATTTCGCTATTTTATTTCCGGAGAAAAAAGCTATTTGGTGGGTTGTCATGATCACTTCCTATGTATTAAAGTCCCAATGTTACATAGATTAAGCCACGTTCGTGTTAATCCGTTGGAAATACAGCGTCGAGTCGTTTTTTTTTCCCAAATAATCGTCGATATCCTTTCGGATTACAGCAGGGGTGTATGCAATAAATATCGGCCGTTAATAACATCTCTTTTGGGTTATTTCAGGTTATTTTTTCTGACCGTTCTCATATCGCATGGAGGTTTTATAAATCTTTGGAAATATTTTTTTTTTATCATCTTATAGAAATTCCTAATGTCTCGATAGCCAATACATTATCATATCATCGACTTTATAAACGATAAGAGTGTGTGTATTGAGGTACATGCTTAGTCCAATGAAACAAATAATTAGGGAGAGAACAATATTTACTCGGTGATATTTCTAATGAATGTGGAGAGATCTGACTTGATAACTTCTTCTTGGCAATGGTGAAATATTGGGCTAAATCCCACTTCAAACATGAATGACTAAAAAAGGTACTGAGATTTATATCGATCAATATATTACACACAGACCAAAAAATATATAGACGCAGTCTTCGGAACGAAGAAGCGTAGTAGGGAAAAACATAACGTTAATAACAAGTGATAACGTTTTCCGTTAAGTACATTTTTCGGCAGATCGTGCTCGGTGACATGACAAATCGTAAAAAAAAAAAAATTACCTCACTTTTTTGTTCAGAACACTGAGTCTATTATATTTTTGGTTTGACTGAGGTATTATAGATACTAATTTAACGCAAAACTAAACTCAGTTTCCAATATTTTATTTCGAAGTGAGCTTATCATAAGAGTATCATCAAGGTAATTTTCTGTTTCGTAACGAATTTATTTTCCCTAGACTACAGCCATTAATGTTCTAATTCCTGTAGAATATTCACTTTGAAATATACCGAATTCTATCGCTTTGTTGTATTATATCTTTTCGCAATACTGGAATATAATCGGATTACAACAGTTCAATATTGGCTGAATACATTCAGAATTTCAGGTGCGTGCTTACCTAGCTATAAAGTTTGTATAAGTGGATATAAGTTGGTATTCTTACTTTATCAAATTTCTATATTTTGCGGAATATTGAAGCAGTTACTTAGTACTTGCTCAGATTAATAAATGAGTAGACGGGCTACATTATGGTAAATATTATCCGTTGTCCACGAAAAAGGACTGCGGTTGTTAATATGAATATCCCTAAACCCATTATCGGTGTACCTACCATAAAGTATAGATGTCTCGTCATAACGCCTAGTTAGAGAGAAGAGAAGGCCTAGAGCCTGGGTACCTAATCTAGGGGGTAATTACCCCTACGGACGAAAATCAGCAATATTACGGGGGTAATAAAGAACATAATAATTATAAGGTTGGTAAAATAAAAATAAATACTGAAAAAAGGAACTTGTATAGTTTCTTTTGATGACATTTTTAAACAGGGTAAAATCAGTTTTCCTCAAAGGTCACAGGGATAACAATACTGAAAAGGTTAGAAACCTTTGGCCTAGAGTATCTATATTCCACTACGTTACTTCAGTTTAGATGAGTGAAGTGGTCAATGGCCAATCCAAGCGTCGGAATTCTTTAGCCTCTGACATGGCTTTATAGATAGTCATCTAACAATAACAATCAGTACCAATATAACATGCTCTCCTAAGTACGGAATCGCTCAAGAATTTTAGGTAGTACATAAGCATAATACATTAAAGCCCATTAATTTACCGGAGTCATGTGTCCAGGAATTATTTTGAATGAGCTTTATAAGTCACGATTCATTCACAGCTATGCTCACATCTACCCTTCCTATGTGATAGGCAAGCCACTATTTCAAATAATCGACAACTTCAATCATAACCTTAGGTAAACATTTAGCAGAAATCGCTGCTTGTTTTTCTTTAATAATGAATCGAAGGTTCATTTCTAATAACTACCCGCCGTTAGCTTTAAACGTGTGAGGTAAACACGAATCCAGCGTTGGAGTCATAATTTATTACATATCCCTAATATAATTTTAATTAATTTTCTAAATAATTAATTTACTATTTCTCGCAAAAACATCCAAATATAGAATACCTTTATTGCATTTGGTTAAGTTTGTTTAAGCTAAGGCACCACTTTACTACGAGTTACTGAATTAAGTAAAGGCATCATTCGGGTGACGTAATACCTAAATAGATAGAGCTGCAGATACAGGGTACGGTGAGATACGATCCATTAATTTAACGTTAATAACTTTAAGCGTGTATTAAAGATATACTCATAAATATAAAAGATTCGTTACTTTGTTTAAGTAAACTGAGGGTTTAATAAGCGCACTTACCAGTTAGAGTTGGCGCTGGCACGGCTCTGCGGTCGGGAGTTGAGATTAGCCTCGGAGTAATAAGGCCAAGAGTAGTTAGAATTCGTCCGTTGGCAGGCATGGGTTGACAGCTGGGTGGGAGCGGCCCCAGGGGAGGGTTGAAGTTCATTCTGCATCTGTTGCAAGATGTCATCCGAAGCTCCGAGTTGCTGTTTGACTATTCCTCTCACTGCCGGCCGACGGTGAAAGCCTATACCAAAAAGGACAAATATATAAAAAATCAGACCTGCATAATATTCGGGTAGGTACACCTTTATACAGCTTAATTAATGATAGAATACACAAAGTTATGGATGTTTGGTAATTTTGTATAAAGTGTAGCAGGGTTGAGCTAGTTGTTTTTTTAATATTAAAAAATATATATTGCCTAAAACTTTTCTAATTTTAAATCGCCCCAATACGCCTTAAAACGGTCTGTTAAAAATATAATAGCGCCGATGAATTGAATATTGTTTGAACGAAAAGTAAACAATAATACCTGCGGCGAAGGCAAATATGGATTTAGGTCCGATTGGAAAATTCAGAAACGGGCGTATTTACTAAGTCTAAATATATGTTCTGTGTGTTGCAGACGCATTTTAGTATATTCACTAGCCTGACAGAGATATCTGGCTAAAAAGACGAGTAACAGAGCCATGGCGTAGGGCAGGGATGGAAGTTGGAAGCAACAAGTGGACAAAACTGATGTTTACTTACGATCTGTAGTTGAGGATAGTTAGTATTTATGAGTAAATTGCGATAGGAATAGCGTAAATTCGCATTTATAATTCGTCATAAAAATACTCAGTAAGAAACCTACTCTATAATAAACACAATTGTATTGTGATAGGTCCCGATATTTTTCATTTATAGTTTCATATTTGAATTATTGATTTATTACAATAAAAAATGTGTTGGAGTTTTCCATCAAAAATAAGTCAACGTAATGTAAACCTAGTTTTTGATTGGTTTACATTTAATTTGCTGCGATTCCATTTTCGTGTTACAATGGGCTAGAGTGTAATTTAATATTTCACGCTTATTTGATGCAAATAAATTTGACTTGCCCACGAAATAAATTGGAAATAAAATTAAATGTTCGTTACTTTTTGGATATTGACCAAATAGAACATGTGTTTTTCATGAATATTATAGATTCAATTCTTTAATTTAAATTATTGTTAGTGACAATAATTGAGCTAGCTGTAAACTGTTTGATATGACAGTCAGAGACACTGTTAGTCGGTTAGTACGTCCTAGAAGTACAGCAGTTTTTACGTCACATTTGAAAAAAGATCTCAATATTCGCAAGCGAATTATAAAACAACCCAGAAATACTAACGAAAACATGTGCTATCCTGATGAAACTCTGAGAGACTGATCAAAGATATTTCGAGTTACAAGCGGATTTCACGAAACCGAATTAATATTTTGAAATATGGACAGTACCGTAGTCGTCATGTTCATCGTCGCTGCTCACTGGTTGGGATTCCTGGCCGTGCCGTTGTCTGAGGCGTTCTGTTCTCGGTGCTGTAGCTCGAGCGAATGCTGCCAGACTGTCATCACTCTCTGCAGCTCCTGGACAAAAGAAACAATCAGCTTCCATCTTAAATACATCGGTAAGAAGAACATCTTTCCGTAAAACGAAGCATACAGTAGTGATAAGTTCGAAAGATCTCTTACCAGGCGTGCCAGCCACTACATCTGGTGCAGGAGCCTCATTGTGTTCCTGTAAGTCTAGTGTAGTCGTAGAAGAGGCATTGGTTCTTTCACCCGGTGGAACGTAGTAGAAACCTTCGTGATGAGCAGTGCTACCCACGCACGCTGTCAAAGGAGCAAGAGTTGACAGGAACTGACGGCGAGTCTCCGATCTCTGTGGGAGAAAATAAAGTTTTGACTAAAAATACAAATATAACAACAGCTTTTATTGTATCAAAAAGAAGTAGATACATTTTGGAGAAAATAAATATAAAATGTCCCAGCTATCAAAATATTGCTGTACCAATAAAATAATTCCGTAATAAACAGCGAAATCAAAAATGTTTTCGGGTATTAGTAAAAATTGAAATCAAATCATTTATTTGTATATATCAATCTTGAAATACCTTTTGAGGTTCCTGATGAACGTCTCCTAAATCCGGGGGTTGTTGACGACTTAGTACAGGAGCTGATAGCGTTGAAGACGAGGAGCTAGACGAAGCACTACCAAAAGCTTTCTCACTGTTCTTGTCGACACTATTGAATGATTTGTCACTAGATTTGTCACTGCTGTTCGAAAATTTGTCAGCGTTATTGATAACAGCTGGTAAAGCCCGCTGTTCGTCTTGCTCGTCCTCCACATCGCATGTAAGCAGTCTGATCCTCTCGGCCAAGGATGTTGTTTCCTGCTGTAGAATAATATAGTCAGTAATAAACCTCGTTATATTGTTCCTAAGGGGATTCCCTACGCAAAGTAATCAGAAATTTTAAAATGTATATCGCATCGTACCAACTTCCCTTAGTTTTTTAGACCCCAATAATAATCCCTTTTGCCACTCAACGTTTAAACTTAGGAAAAAGACGCACAATAAGTTCAAGTAGCGCGAAATTGTCTTTAATATCAAGAATTTTCCATACGGGAGAAGTTCAAAGTTTAGGCTTTTCTTATTTTCTGGCTCGCTGCGGACACTTTAGAATGAAACTCGTGCCACCGATTGAAATTGTTATTTTTCTTTGTTCTTTTTATTAAATTTCATACTCTTTCTAATAATGTACTAAAATCATTAACATTATGCTAATTCTGTCCCCGAATCCGTGTTAGAGCAGCGTGGTTGGGTATGGTCTATGCCTATGCATCGTGCTCAAAGGCTAAGACAGGAAACATAGGCTAAGACTAATAAAAATGGTTTAATACCCCCCATTTCCAATATTGTTATAGATTAGCAATATTAAATTAGTTTAGGGGTCCTCTCTCCCTCATGGTAACTCGACTAATTGTCCTCAAATATCGATAAAGCGTGCCTACTAGGTCACGACCAAGTTGCTTCAGTATGGAGTGGAAAAGAATTAATGACTAACCAATTTCATAGTTCCTTTATGCATGAAAGGCTTTTTCGAAGAATGGAAACTCCCAAAAATTTAAATCCTACATGTCACTTATTCAATTTCCTTTGGCAACGTAAAAAAATTTATACTTGTAGGATGTTTACCAATTCCAATAATTTATGAGCGACTAAGAAAACTCAGGTACAATTTAATTTATATTCAATTAGCTGGATTTTATTTTTCTTTTACTTTTTATTCTCTTCTTGTTCAATTCCTTTTATTGAAGCTTAACGTAAAAGTTTACTTCGTTTACTTTAGTGCGAAACACTTTAGACAATTGAGCTTTTTATTATGATACATTTTAAAGTATCTTTAAAAAGAGAATTATAGAATGACATCCTAGAATAGAATAAAAATTACGTAAAACTTGAAAAAGGGCTACTAGCTTTATTACACCAGTTTGAAGATATCGAGAGTCCAAAATATATTGTAGGTATTTCGATTAAATCTTATCTTCTTCTTCTTATAGATCTTCTTCTTAATATTATAAAAAAATTGGTAGTTGGGGGCTCTGTTTGTCTGTGCTGTGTGTTTGAAAGAACATCACGTAAAAACGGCTGATTTGACAGAACAATGGATGAAATACATAAATAATCCTGAAATCGGGGCGTTATTTAGGCTTTATTTTATTTAAATCAGTCCACTCTATCAAAAGTTATTAAAATTTAAAGTTTGTATGGGACTTCTGTAACTGACGTGACTGATAGCTAACGTGGTCAGCCATGTTATACAACAGTAGTCATTTATTTTAACCTAAAATATGCACCGAAGCGAAGCGAGGGCGGGTCCACTGGTCAGTAACATTGTAGTTTGAAGATTAGAGCACGGATTAACTTGATAGTCCCTCTTAGCTCAAAATCGGGTGAAATCGATTGTTATGCCTTACTAGCACTTTGCTACCGTGTTCACTATAGCGGATAATCCGACTATTTGGTAAATTCACAGGAGCAGCATAAACGATTTGTGGGGATTATTCATATCGGTCGGTGAAGTGATGTGTCGATATCAGGAATTTCAACCTTCCCACATGATTCGATTGTAAACGATATTTATTCGGTATTTATTGCATTCATGTTATTGTAATTTAGCTATTTGGGAAATTTAGTGCCTGCAACATTTAATCGATTTTAAAATAACAAACCGATTGCTAATTAGGAAAATAATATAAACAATTCGACACGAATATTCTCATAAAGATCTATTAGTCCTATTAGTAGTAAATATACATTTTTTTTGGTAGATATGTATTTCTGTTTGTCTCCAGATTTCTTCGAAATAAACAACTTATTTCCAACATTAATCTAGGAAAGAGCAAGATAATCTTAGTTCAGTATCTTAGAATAATTTATAATACTAGACATTTTCTTTAGCTACTGGTAGAAACCACGATTTACATTTGGCAAATAGAAAATTCAATCAGGGCTGAGTGTGATGGCTACGGATTGAGAAACAGACAGTCTTTGATCTAGTCGAGACAGTAATCGTTAATATAATAAAACAATACATTTCATTATTCGCTTACCAAAACAAACTATGGGACTAAATGAGGTTAAGAAGTCTGATAAATATTCAATGTTACAATATAGCATTGACTTAATCTTCTTCTTATCTTACATAAAATAAAATTGAAAATTGGGG
>LGAG01000688.1:339113-374444 GCA_001278395.1 Lerema accius | reverse complement strand
CATTGTTTATGTAAATTTTATAGTGGAAAGTAGAAAAGTATTTACTTTGTAGGGCTTAAAGTGAAAATTAATTAACCGTATTTTAATATAAACGCTTTGATGTAATTATCGCTAGTAAAGCAGTGCAATGCTAAGTATGACAGGAAGACAGCATTATTTAATTTGTTTTACTTAATTATAAAGAAATGCTTGTACTAGGTATATAATAAGAAACTTATAATTTTATTCAAACCCATATTTCCAGGCCGTGTTATGCAATTAAAAGTACGATTCTTTGTACTTTGTATCACGTCTACTCAGCATTAATTTAATAAAAATATACATACAGAAGTCTGTGGTTATAGAAAGTCGTTTAATAATAAACAATACAGAGTCCAGAGTCTAGACTAACTATTTGCATCGTAAACAGTTTATTCTCTTCACAAATAAATTAATGTTCATTGACTTATTGAATGTTGGTATTTCCTATTATTGTTGGTTTTTGTTTCAATGAATCACCGACACTGAATCAATTATTGTTAAATACATAAATGTAGATGATTTTATTGTAAACATCAGCGTTGTATTACTTTTATTTAATACACTGCTGCATCTTTCAGTTAATCACAGATCATAGTTAAGAAACTTTACAATAAAGCTACGGCTTTACTTATTGTCCTTTTATGTTGAAGTCATTTCTGTAAGCTTGCCACCTATTAAAAGTTTATTAAAACTTTCGATTTATCGGAAGCGAACGCGTACAGAACTCACTGAACAACTTTTACTGTACCTGTGTGTCGTTGTCGTGTTGTATTCCTTTTGAGAAGTTATCTCGGAATCGGAATTCTGTGAAGGTTCGACCTCGATCTTATGTTGAACAACTTCGTCACAGGACTCCTTTGCTCTTTCCACAAATCTTACAGATCTGGGAGTGACTGATCCATCCTCATCACTTGCTGTGGTGGTAGACCGTTGATCTTCGCTCTGGTAAAATAAATTATGTATTTACTAGCAATTAGAGACAGCAGTTGAATTAGTTTAATAGAATTAGGTATATTAGGCGCGCACCATGCAGGCTGCGGTAGCCGAAATATTTAAGGAATTTGTGGTTATAATGTGCGCGAGCTCTTGTACAAAATTATAATGTTCGTATGGCTGCCGTGTTTAAATTGTACTTTTCGATTGTTTTCAATTACGGAATTAATCTATTTACTTATTTCAAAGCTATCACTATAGAAAGAAGTATACCGAAAATAGTTTGTGTCTTGTAACTTAAAATAAGTTTCTAACTATATCGCTCATTAGGTAACACTCATTTGATATCTTGTATAACAAAATAAGTTTTCAAATTCAAAGTCATTTATTCATATAGCTATCAAAGATACACTTATGCACGTCATTTTTTGAATCTACTTCGTAAGGTGCTTTGACATGGAGGAGAAGAAGCGGGGAAAGAAACTCCCTCGCACATCTTTTTAAAAATAATAATAACAATGATACAATAGACGCTTTACAAAAAAAAATCTTCTTGATTTGTTACACGGAATAGGTATTATTTCCAGTAATTTCTTAAAAGAGTATCATGTTGATTTTAAGAACAATTAGTTAAATGAAAGCAGTATAAAAGTTATAAAATCGATTGGAAAGTCTTTGCTTAACAAAGTTGGACATGCCTCCGTCTGGTTTACTCAAGTCTCTTCTCTTGCCATTCTTTTTGTTGAAAACTTTAAGTAATTAAGAATAAGTATGATTCTTTGAAATTAATTTACATAACTACTGCTCAGAGAGCTGATTAAAAAATTGTCGTTGAAAAGGTTTTAAAAAGTTAGGTAACCACGTTTTAGAGTTAAAAACCCTAAGTAATAAGTTGTACTCCTTTCTCGTTTTGCAGAGTAACACGATCATGATAATAATTATAAAGCAGGTCACCGCCACGAAAATACAGTGTCGTTGATTTGTAATGTCACTGTCACGTCAATTTATTCATTTACCTACCTGTTCAATCGTATCCTTATCGTTGTCCAATGATTTCCATAGTCTGCCTCCCTTCAGTATACCCCCTCGGCGCTGTCGTATCGGCGAACTCTCCAAAGATATGTGCCCCTCGTTTTCAGCTGTGTCACTTTCTTCGCCTAACAAGAAAGAAAAAGCAATAATTTACCTACACTATCTACGCCGGACGTATTCTAAATAACATGGGTTGGTTTTTATATTAATAAATATAACAAGTAAAATTAAAAAATATTTTTTTAAACAAGCCTTTATTACTTGTTAATAAGAAAAAGAACTAAAAAGTTAAAATGTAAAATTTCAAGTCCCTACTGTTAACCGTTGAGGAGTTCAATCGTCTAGAGCCAATCCTGGTAGTAGTATCACATCATGCTTATTATAAAAATGCATTGTCATCAGAACTGGACTAGTGTGTAAAATTTTAGCTCAATCGGACACCGGAAAGTGGGTGAAATTTAGCTTGCAAGATTTCATTACAAACACTGGACAGGTGAAACTAAATAGAAGCTTGTAAAAAGGAAAAAGTTTTGTACCAAATATAGAACGAGAATAACAGGGTAATGTATAGACATGATGCAAATAAAAATTTAATTGCTATACAATAAAATGGGTACTGACTTGTTACTGGGGCTGTAGGCGGGTCCGTTTGCGTTTCTTCTATGCACATATCTGCAGGGCATTCTGGAACAAACATTAATATGAAAATAATAACTCGGTAATTAAGCTTCCTTCGCAGCTTTTAGGAACTAACGAGCGAACGGGTATAAAAGTGCACGTTATTTTTTAATGGGAAGTTGAATTAGTTATGCGAAATTTTAGTAGTGAGTATTTTTTATAGATTTAATTTGTTTGTTATAGAGTATAATACGAGAACTTATGCAATAAATCGAACTAACATAATATTTAAATTGAAATAAGACATTTTGTGATATCAGGATATACGAGTAGGTCAATGAAAAAGGGAATACCTGAGTAACCACAATTTACTAATTATTGGTAGGTACTCTATTGGTATAGTACGAATGCCAGGACTTAAGATAATGCAACATTTTGTTAGAGATAAAGGTATTCGAACATCGGAGTAGGGACCAACAATAATTATTTTTGAGGTTAATTCCAAATAAATTTTGATTCTAAAATAAATTGTAGATCCTTAAATCTGTTACTTCGTACTTTTCAGTAAACTTTTTTATGCGGTTTATATTTTTAAAATTTTATTTCGTGTTTTCTATGAAGCAAAAACCTTTTTGATATAGCGTTATTTTTATATACATGTTATGTGTTATAATATAACGAAGTTTTTTAAACGATCTCGCTTTGATATCACACTTATAGGCTGTTATATCAGTCATCTAAATTATAAACACGGTTAGGTTGGGTAAGTATACATTGAAACGAATCTCTAAAGTTGAATACAATTTGCTTTTCATTAATAAAGATGAAAATAAACAAAGTTTACAATTTTCCATTGATGACTAAAGTACTCGCTCTTCATTTTACATGATGGAACGCTCATTGAAATCCCGTTCCCCGAATGATGGTTGTTGGGAGAAGTCCATGTTCATGAATTCTCTGAATTGATATTTCAGGAAGTATGCTAATGTAACATGATACTTAAATGTTCCACGAATGCCAATAAATGTTATAAGTATAGGAAAATGTTACCGACTAAAATATATTTAGAAGTTCTGCAAATTAAAAAAAGATTAATTTGTTGCAATAGTTTGTTACAACAAATCCAACAAATAGGCATCGTCTTGACAATTCAAAGATACACTGAACGTTCGAATTTAAAAAATAATAATAATAATCGCCTCTAGTCTGTATACTTATTACACCGCAAGGGTCTATAATTATGTTATCTGTGACAATAACATTAATAATAATTGATTTTAAAATCATAATAATATCAATATCCTTTGATTTGCTGTCTATCGAAAACAAACCCTGAAATTTTCAAAAACCCCATTTGAAATTCAAATCATTTATTTCGTCATAGGAACTAATAGCTCACTTAACGAATGTCAAAATTTACTAATAATTTATATCGATATAATATTTCTGTATTGAATTCGAAATTGTGGTCCTATCAGCGTAGTGAATAAAACGTTTATAAAGCATCAGAATTCTGTGTACTCTCATATAATCTGTTGTTCGGAGTAATAGGAATTCTTGTTGTACTTGTAAACTCATTTTAACTCAAACGAACCGCACCGCAACTCCGTTCATGGAATTTCCGTAAAATGCACAATATTGCGTTTGCGGAGACTAGAGTCAATTCCATTCAGTAGCAATTGCAGTTAATAAAGTGCTTAGCGTATTTCAAAGTGTACACATACGGAGGCTCACTCAAAGCATCTTTTGTTAAATAATACTTTAACCGATGGAATTAGATCGGGATACTTTTCAGGTTGTAGGTATTCGACTTTTTTTTTCAAAAATTTAAAGAACTTTAATAGAAGGAACTTAAAATTAGCTCTCCACTTTTTAGTAAAATTAGGTAATGACTGCAATTAGAAACAACCGCTTCAACAATATAATTATTAAATAATTAGTAAGTATAGAATATAAATGGACTTTAAAATCCTTTGCTGTATTGTGTTGGCCTTAATAGTAGCCCTTTGTAGGTACTAAATCCTAAAACGCTTCAGACCTTCAAACCTCAGCAAAACCATAGTCATATTAACGGAACCACCGTTTGGGTCTGACACCGCTTTTGTGAATTAATAGGAAAAGCGTTTGGTCTCGTATCTGCGGTCAACTTCAAACGTATACACGTAAACGTGCGGTTTGCGGTCATACCAGATGACATTTTTTCACCAAGGCAATAGGGTTGTTAACAATTTTTTTTTATAATTTTAGATTAAAGTATAGTGATATACGTACATGTAAAAAAAATATTTCTAAAAATTATTCAAGATATGACCGAAGATTTTGGTTTTTAAAACTTCAGTTCAAAAATTGGCACCAAAACGACCATCCAATGTCGTCGCCATCATGATGACGTCATTCTTGTGTATCAATCTTGTATTCACTGTACTTACACAACACAACACACACATTCACAGAACGCACACATTTGACAACGAAATTACTCCTAGATAATGTCACTGTTACTGACATGACAACTTACGTATAAGACTGACGTCACACGGTGAATTTTTTCGTTTAAAGTCACGTGACTTACAGAAAAAAAACTGAATTTATTTTTTTGATTTTATAATAAATTAAGTGCTTTATAAAATGAAATTGATGGATAAATATCTTATTATGATTATTACCTATCAATATGACCAAGAGTCTTATTTTATTTTGATTATGGTCAATTATGGCCTATTGCTTTCTCACTGCTGTATAGTGTAGAAGTGTTAAACGTGTAACAAAATGATATTTAAAAATTTTATCAACGTAGTAACTGAACATTTTAACCAAACGCGTACCTACTCGTGATTTATTAATTTTACACTGATATTTCGATGTAATACACAACGAATTTGATAACTTCCACCTTTTTGAAGTCAATTAAAATTACAATTGTATTGTGACTGCATTGTTATTGTTAATTAAATTTCAAAAACAACAAGACAATGGCAGAAATTAACCAACTTGGCTTCTTTAAAACACTCTACCGTTTCCTTTTGTAAAATTCTCAGAATATTGTAGCAATTCTAAGAAGTTTTGATTTAACCGTGCCCCATTTAATTATGTAAAACTCTGCGTCGAATTTCAGTCTTTTACCCAGACTTTTTATTATTCTATCCTATAAATTATGTAAGTACTCAGTTTATATAACTCCTATATAAAAATATTAGGAATAAAATAAGTTGTTATATAACGCAATAACTCGATAAATCCCACGAGAAAGACAAGTAGAACCTAGAGAGAATATAAAAAGGTTAAAGCTTTAGGTAAAAGCCAATTTACAGTACTAGCATAGCTCCAGTGCGGTTAGTGAGTCAGGAAAGCCTTCAAAGTGCGTTGTGGCGTCCAGGTGACCCAATACCGACGAATTTATTCCCAGCACTATTGCAATACATTTTGTAACTTGCAGGATATATTTGTGAATACTTCAACTTGTCCAGCTTGAAGCGGTAAGTCTTTTTCCAGCCTTGCTCAGACAGACAATTTTCTTTTAGCTGTTAAGTTTAATAATGTAACGTTCAAATCATCCTTCATTTACTCAGTCTACCTTATAGTCATTAATATTATCATTATCTACATTATTGTCCTCTATTTTTTTGAGTAAACATTCTTAACACCGAAAAACTCAGCCACGGGTCTATTGGTAACAATCTGTGATTAGCTATGAATTGGTACTAAGATTGTTCGTTACCCAAATTATTTTTACTTGACAATAAACGGGGGAAAGATACCTCGAAAAAGCTTCTTGCACACAGAACAAGTAATGTGCAATTCAAATTAAAATCAATTTTAGTTGGTACAATATGTCAATACATCGCTGTCACGACGTCAATTCTAGATAGCGGAATAATTGCCATGAGTAATTAAATTGTTAAGTTTCGTTAGAGAAAATAAAATATAACAATACGTACATAATGATGCTATACATGCCTAATAAAGAGCTAAGTCGAGGTGACCGTATTCTGTGCCGTCGAGAGCGGCTAAATGTGTAGACTGTTCCCGTGGGACCGATCGACCAACTTCCCTGCACATTGTGAATTCTACTAAACAACAGACAAAACAATACCGCCAGGCCTTTTTTGTTACATCCCTGAACTATTTAAAGACTTATTGCCTAAATAAATATTTTTTGTGGCGATACAGAACATACTCACGTAGGTTTTCGTAAATGAAAAAGTATTTTAAACATACTTAGGTTTATCTAGAAAATAACGTTTCCACGATAGTAACCGCTTGAATTTAACAAATAAAACTTTAACTTTCGTAAACTTTTACAAATACTTTTGTAAGTGTACCACGTTTAATGAAAGAGAATTTCCACTTGAATAAAGGCTTCATTTTCTTCACGACTATTCCATTGCGTAAAGAAAATGTAAAGCCTATGTCGGTCAGGGCCACGGTTTAATTATATTAATTGCTGTGAGCTAGATCCCGCAGTATCAACACAAAATTCACGCGACAACAGTTTTTCGCAGTTTCATTTATTTTCCAGCAAGTAATACCCTGGGGACATTTTGCCTGTATTGTATCCGAGTTTTATGTTTGTTGTAATAATTTTAATTGGGTGTATAAATATTTATCTTAACTTTTTAGACTTTGCATCCGATGTAGCAAACGAGAAGAAACACTAGGTACCTACTACAAAAAAAACATAGAGTAGGTACTTTATTTATCTAGGTGAATTCACTACGTGAAGCTACACTGTACTCCAAATAATCTTTTGTAACTACTAAGGCTAAAATTGAGTAGTGAACATACTTTACTGAAAAAGATTCTGAACTTAGGAAAAATCTTTTATAGATTTCTATTATTTCTATTAGGTGAACATTTCAGTATCTCTTTACTAACGCGATTAATTTTTAAGAATCTCAATTAAAACGGCTAAAAGACTAAAAGCAACTTAAAATGCTTATAAGAGCTTGGCTTTATGACATCAAAAATAAATTAACTTTCAAGCACAGAAAGCATGTTTGTGGCATTATCTCCATTAGATTGGAATGACACATATGCGACACATGGCACGTTACACAGCTACGCGGTTTCATCAAAGAACGAAGATAGGTACGCAGTGATGAAAACAGAAATGATTTCGTAGTTCGCAAAAGGCTAGGCGCTCGTTACAATGTCTGTGATATATAACGTTAGTAATAGCGTAGAGGTAGCGTTGTTTATTGCAGCTACTCGTACCTACATTATATAATAAATTGCAGTAATTAATTTCGTACCTAGTTTAAAACAGTCTTCCAATTTTTAAGCAAACCCTAAGGAGACATTACTTCCTATTCAACGTCATCAGTCCACCACAGAAAGGCTCCTTAAGTTTTAATTATTGTGACATTAATGATGAAAACTGACGACAAAAATGACTCAAAATGCAGGTTATTATGATGATTAGCAGACATTGAAAGCTCTACATAAAACAAAGGAGGTAATTTCCTCTTCATTTCTGCGCTGAAGTTGTTGATTGATTGCCTCTAGAATTCGTAATTAGAACACCCTTTTACTCCTAACGAGGGCACCATACACATGCTTCAATTTAGGTAGATAAGTCGAAATCGTGTGTGTGTTATGACATATTAATGCGTTTTTAAGTTTTCAAAATTGCATTAGCTACTTACTGAAGTATTATAGATATTAAAAATGCGGTATTGCGTATACTACATGGTTGACAAACATTAATATTGCTTATACGAGTATCAATGGTCACACCACTATAGAAATTGACCTTTGCCCTTCACCTCCCCTTTCCCCCTTGGGTTTTATATAACATTTCAAGACCCGTAAACATCTTAGCAAGACTTCGATGTAATTATTAATACAGCGATATAACTGAATTCCAAGATCTCGAATTTCAACCTCCTTAGATCTCAATCTATCGCTTCATTGCTATCGAGTTACTGACAAGAAATATTAGTAACACTATTTAATTGGTTTCATCTCCACGAATTGCAATTAGCGTAGTACATGAATCATTGAATATCTTTTCATACAATCATTGATTGCAAATTATGTAAAATGTTTGGAATAAACAAAGAGACTGTGACATAAAGTCAGAAAAATATATAAAATTTAAACTTTTACCACAGAACTCTGCCCAAGTGAAAACAAAATTTCAGTTTTATTTAAATAATAGTAAGTACGATATTGATTCATAAAATTGAGCAGTTAATTAAATAGTTCCACTTTCAAGTTTCTTATTCAATGTAATTTAAAGTGTGCCTGAACTGCATAGTCCAGTGAACGAGCATTCGCTTTAACCTGTATTTTAATAAAAAACGTAAAACTCACTGGAATGGTGCAAAGAAAATTCGATAAACTCACAGTAGGTCTAAGGAAATAAGTGGAAATAAGAAATTCTTCACCCATTAGATACTTCTATTTTACGAAAAAGATAACCTTCTGTGAATGTCATCCCTTGTCAGCGAAATGGCAAGCATTTCTTTTTACTTATTCTCTAGTTTTAATTTTCCAGCTGAGATCGCGTAGTGGAATTAATAGCTTCAGTGCGATTTTTGTACTCACTTACGTTTCGAGGAGAACTTTTAAATAAAATAAAACTGACATTCTCAGCACTGAACTTGTTTCTGATGAATGAAAAATCTTCTCCATCATTCAAAACTTTTCAATGGTTGAAATAACTAACTAAACACATTAAAAATTTCAACCTCAACTAAGTTAGCCATACTAAAGTTGTCCATAATATAGATATGTTGTACCCCCTCGTAGTTACATAATACTCGCACACCACTGACACAAAGTACGAGTACGTGAATTTATTTTACAAATGGATAATTACAAAAGCTTTTACATATACGTATAGCTTAAATTTTAACTTGAAAAATAATATCTTTAGCATAGCATTATATTCAACAGACGAATTAGTTTTTTAATCCTCATTTAAATGTTTCCCTGAAACGTAAAGAAGATAGTATGAAACATGTTGAACTTATCTCAATGGGGCAGGGAATATTTACGATGGACCCATAACTGTAATAAGTAACACGATGAAAAGAAAAGAAAAAAAATTAGTAATGCATACTATCTACTGTTATGTTTTTATATTTAAAACGTATCTACCTATCATTCTGTGTCCATAAATCTATTTGAGCACTTCGGCACTGTCTCCGTTTAGATCTAAATTAGAAAATAATCTTTAGAACAGCCAGATGGCGAAATTCTCAGTACAAAGTTCAATTTGTCACGCGCCAATTGTGCCCGTCAAATTGCGAGTTCATCCGCGCTTCAATTATAATTTTCAGTTTCTCTTAATTAAAATGTTTTTTGCTTACAACGAAATATAGTTTCAATTATTACCAATTGTTTTGCAAGTTATCGAATTCATCAAAAAGCGAAGTACCGTGCATTAAGACCGAATCAGTAAGGTCAAACACAACCTAATTCACTTCATAGACTAATGGGCCCTCCTGGCGTCGCTTCGATGGACCTTTTGCCTGTTGTCCAACGCGAAAAATATCCAACGTTCAGATGTAACCGCGTTACAGTTCTATTATTAGCATAAATCATTCAAAGTTTTAATTGACAATGCGACGAAGGTTTCATGTTCTATTTTAGTTGTAAGTCTATTGTTAGCATCCATCAAACTAAGGGTTTTCCGGTGCGGTTATAGTATTTCCGTGCAGGGAAAATTTCGCAATTTCCATATTTGACCGGCATATCAGCACACAACTCGCAGGTAGATTTGGATCCGTGCCAGAAACGATTTTACTTTATAATAGATCTTACTAGCTGACTCGTTTGACGTTGTTTTGTAGCGCTGTTTTGTACTCCAACTGCGCGTGTTTGATCATTTCATCTAAAAAGATAAACTTTTAAAAGAAAGAAAAATAATCTAGGACTTTAATACTATCACTAGGCTCGAAAGAATTATGTTGTCTGCCAATCTGCACTGTAACCCTTCACATTGTGAGAGGAGACCCTAGCCCAGCAGTTTGATTTTTTGATTAGTGATAGTTTTGATTAGTGACAGTTAGGGACAGTTTTGATTAGTGATGACGATGATGATAGCTAAACACGGAAGATGCGAAATGGTGATAAGGATTTATACAGACTCGAATAGATACGAGTATTTGCCACCGTACTTCTAACAGCGACTGATAAATAGTTTCTCGCCTTTCAATCTTTATGTCGGAAGCATTGATCCGGATCACAGCTTCCTTTAGCAGGCACCGAGTACTGGCGATATCTTTGACGTAGCTTATGTTCATTAACGATAGTGATAGCGTCCGACAGTTGTATAGGTCGATCGTTTAATATCGTCAAGGTGTCGGGGCTACGAGTATTAGGTATTCTGCAAATAATTTACTATCAAAAATGTGCCTACAAGTTTCCTTTTTTACAATCAACATTCATGAATAATTACATGTATTATTGATAGAAATTGAAATATAGATTGATTATGATTTTTTAATTAAATAAATTCTACAATATAGATTGTTGGTACTATATAATATATAGGTACTATATTCTATACCTGTGTCGTAAGTTCTTGGAAACCGAGTGCAAAAACAAAAAAGTTACCTTTTACTTGCGGTAAGTTGGTTCTAAAGTTTTAAGTGCTGAAAGTTCTTTTAATATTATCGTTTGGAGAAAACGCATAGGTCAACTTTACAGACTACAAAAATGTAATAGCATCAATAGTCCTAATGATCAATTGACTGATGTTTTAAGTCATTTTCCAAATT
The DNA here is from genome assembly GCA_001278395.1 of Lerema accius. NCBI lineage: Eukaryota > Metazoa > Arthropoda > Insecta > Lepidoptera > Hesperiidae > Lerema > Lerema accius. The sequence goes on along the minus strand of LGAG01000688.1, from coordinate 363,111 downwards.
ATTTAACAAGCGAGAAATAATCATAATTTTATCAAATGGGCGTTGTTAATACGTTATTTAACCTACAAGTTGCCTAGGACGTAAACATTAATTAGTTCGGTTCAGTAGCTAAGCAAATTTGCCACAGTTTCACCACTAAATACAAATCCATTTCCATGTTGTTACACCACCAACCTTGTCACATCCAAATAAATACTGGGTATTTCGTAGATTGATATTCTGTCCAGTTTACACGTAAATTTCATGTGGACCAAACGGTATAACCTAATGTTACTGTTACTGATACTGTACAATACAAAATTGTATTATATTCTGTCCACGCGTACTAACTTCATTAACGACAATCACCTTAAGATCAAGTGATATAGAATGGTACGAGTATCACTAAAATATAATAATTATGTACGTGCTATACTTAACTTAATACTACTAATAAGTATAATAATAAGTAACTGTTAGATTATTTGTTATTCACACCTGACTCTACTAGAAGTCCGTCGCAATGTCCATGGGCGGCAAGGTAGGGTAGCATTGCAACCTAGTTAGGTAATAATATAGTTTAAAAAGTCACTAAATATAAATATTTGACTACTGGTTTGAAATCTCAATTCTATTTTATAGATAAACTAGTAACCTGATCTCGCTTCGCTTTGTTTTTATAGTAAACAATGAAATTGATAAAAAAGCTATTATTTTGCTTCACTTCAACATTAATCTACGGTACAATTGAAAATATTTTAGACTCGGCATTTCCCGCACTCAGAGCTCGAGGTGATAAGACTATAAGCTTCCGTCAATAAGCTCGAGACGTTTTGTTCTCGACTTTAAGCTTATAGAAATAGAATACCGTATTGTTGTAAATGTTTAGAGCAAGCTACTTTCATGAACAATCAGATGATATGCCTAATGCCACGGACTGATTTGCTAATTGATAGGTTTATGTAATTAGCCATAACTTATCATACACATACTTTTAATTGTATTATCGTACTGATTCTATAGTGAGTCTACTTTGGGGTGACAAAAAATTGGGGTTCACGTAGATAGAAACAGATTTCGATTAAAACACAGTAAAAAACTTAAATAAAAACAATTGTGAATAAAAAAATAATACGCAAACATGTTATCAAATAAATCACATCTGTTTTCCACCGGAACAGATTATTTAATGTGAAACTGTGAACTTTTACTATTGAAATGAAGTCAAAACTATTGTTCACATAACTATTTACTCGTATTTTAGAGTAACCTCATATGACAATACGTATTTGATAACTAGCACGAGGTAACTAAAAAGAGGATTGTTTGAATTCTCACTTTGAAACTATAAATCGTAAGCGACACAGTTATTAAATTATGGTTGATTTTATATTTCCAACACCGCTTGTCGCGCGAAACATTAGTTGCATCTGTCGTTGCAAATGTAGTGAAAGGCGGGTCACTTGTCGTCTCAGTCAAGTTTCAATAAAGATTTTTCCAGCCTCAAACCTATCGAGCTGCAGCTTTAAACGAATATTTCCTGAAGCGGGAAAAACTCACGGAATTGGACATTTCCGAGGAAACGGAAAAGTGTGACTCTTTACGCTGTAAAGACGAACATTTTACTAGTACTTAAATATAAATAAAATTTTAGTATTTTTCACACCTTTATATATTTTGTGACACCTTGTCGTTAGATAAGATCACAAGTGTCACGGTTTTTAAGTTATATTATTTACGAATTAATATACATGGACTAATTGAGAATATTTTGTAATAAAACCAATTTTATCGACATTGTATTAACCCTCTTTAAAAACGTTATGAAATCCTTTTAAAAAGTTTAAAACATCACGATTGTATGTACCGCTTTTATGCCTGTGTTTTAAACGTACAACTGCGAATTTCAATGTGAGCTTTCGGTCAAAACTTTATCTGCTACGAGACCGACCTTTTTGTCTTGTTTCAGGGTTACCAGTAAGTTACAGGATAATGGAACATATTTTTTAAGCATTCCTGTGTAATAATACTTTGTACTACAAGACCGGGCAGTGTTCTGTAACATATATTTTATACATGTTTTATAGTATGGTTTATCCCTTAGTTTTCCACATAAGGTACTCCCGATCTTCTATGTTCGTAACTTTGTAGGACCACCTTTTTCAATGACGACATATCCATATTTCTGATAGTTTAGCTGGTCCCTTGAAATATCTCCACATCAGCACCACCTACCTGTCTAACTTTCTAAGAGTTCAGAGACACAAATACGAATTTGAAAAACGTGATTTCTAATAAAACTTTTTGACGTCGCGAATGTTGCAATATGCTCCCTTCAATGCTCACTTTTTAGAGACGTGTGTTAAAAAGATTATTTTTGGAGAAAGAGATGTAATTACTGTATTGGGAAGCGGATTAACTGATAAAATATTCGTGTTCGTTTTACAACTGTTTTTTTCAGTTTGGATTATCCCAGATATAGGTAACCTGGTATTCTTTTTATCTTTTAAAACGTGGTAAACACACGGGCATCATTGGGTAAACATACAATACATTCGTGGTGCTATAATTCAGAGGAACGCAAGGTCTCAAGTTAGTTTAAAAAAAAGATACTTGCCTTCTCGTCACACAATATAGATGCTCGCGTGTTCAAGAAAGATCAAGATTACAAATTAAACTAAACTAAAATTTTTACTATCACTACTTCACACCCTCATTAAAAATCATGCCAATATTCATTATAATAATATTTCAATTAGATAACTACTGAAAAAGTTTCATGTTTTTATGAAACTTTATAATTGACTCCAGCTTCGTAAGGTTTTAATACGAAGTTTTAAATGTACTTTCTGAAAAGAAGATATAAAATAAAATCTTGTTACGGTCGTTAAGCTCATGCTGGATTTTTGTTCAATGCTAAATAAATGGTACCAACAACTACATATTTGTAAATAGTAAATTCTGATGAAATAATATTTAACCGTTATCATTTTAGGTTTATGAATTTGACTCTACAAGTCTTTTTCAAGTTCTTTTTTGTAAATCAAAGTCAAGTTCTTTTTTGTAAATCAAAACGATAAAAATTTGGTTTAGACTGCATTTCCGTTCATATAATAACACACCTCGATCAAAACTTAAAGTCAAGTTTTCAGGTCGGTCTTGCCATCTTAAAAATGAGGTAGTGACCAGTTTTTCGAGTATACCTATAGGTAATATGAAAATATCGTAATTATTGTTATTCCAAATCTCTACTAAAGTTTAGCCATGGTTGCATTTTATCTACTGTCACTACATTTTCATAGGGACGATTATTTTTACGTAACATTGGAGTATCTTGGCCTACATAACGATCGTTCGGAAGTGTCTTAACCACACGATAAGCAAAGACAATGATATTTTTCAAATTTTATCGAATATCCATTATGAGGAACCTGACGCTATACGCGTACTAAGTCACCTTTTCTATAAAGTTTAAGTTATTAGTTAGTTACTTAAAGTTTAAGTTATTTAGTTATATTACGTTTACTAAGATTTAGCAAAGGTTACTGGTGACAAAAATATTTTATGTCAATCTACAATTGGCTAAAGGTATTGTAATCGTCCTTGACACGTCGGATGGAGAATTGGAACCGACCTTCGTATTCCTTGTGCCGATTCGGTTGCCGTAAGTTTAGTGTCTTTAACATGATAAATCAATATTCTTACTGGCGCCCTTGTTTTAGGTACCGTCGTCAACTAGGGATCTATTTATACGTGGAGGATTCAAGTTTGGAAAAAAGATCAAAAATCTGAAATATTTGCCTGTTACTTCTTATTCAGTTACATAAATATCGTTAGGAATTATTTGTCGGTAAAAAAACTCGTTTAGTACTACGGTTAGACGATAATAAGTATAATTTCACCGCAGTAATATAGGGTTATACAGTAATAACCATCGTTTTATGGCCGCTGGAACGGGGAAGTGATTTGACGATTTATTGGTTATGTATCTTTCCTATATTCAATGCAATGACATATTTACACACATTATAATGATCGCCCAATAACCTAAAGTGAGTTGGCGTCAGGCAGGCGGGTAACTGAAAAACATTTGCCAAAACTTCAACAGCTGCGCCGACGTAGAATCTACTCCGAAATCAAATTGTACGTTTAGGCCATTCTCGTATTACCTAATAGATTTTGGATAGTGAAATATTCCGTTAGGAAAATAAGAAAAAAAGAGTGAGATTTTTCAAATTTACCTACTTGCATGATTACACATCATCTAAAACTTTTAAATAATCTGTATATTAATATGTTAAGAAAATAATTACATATGTACTTCGATTAATAAAATACCTATACTTACATAAGTTCTATAGTTCGGTGATCCCTAAGTTTCCCATAATCAGGTACGTGTATTCCTGACTTAAATTTTCGTACACCACAAAAAAATGCATCACGTTCGAAAACTTCCTTAAACCTTTTTTAAATTTGATCTAGTTTTTAAAGAATTTTCCTACACTCTTCATACGTATAAAACATAATTTTCGGTTAACATTACCGTAATATTTCCCATATAAAGCGGTAAAATCTTATGTAAGAACCTTAAATAATAATACACAGCTGTGTTTGAAAATTGCCTGTGCTTACAGGCTTTCCATCAGGGCCCGTCGTATAAGAACATTTTCATAATACCTAGGTATTATACGTATTACCTAATGGACGCCTATTAATAACGTCGATATAAGCTTTGATCGGTGATAGCATTGATAGAGCTTGTTGTAAGCCCTCTCAGAGTGCTGTACGGCTCGTTAGTTAAGTCATAACTAGTATATGCATCTACGAGTATATAGTATGTACAGATTGACACAAGGAAACTAAATACACTTACAAAAGTAAGTAACAAATTAAACACAAAGTTCTTAAAATCATCGCTACGTATAAAATAAGAGATTAAAGTGTTTTTCAACTGATTTGCACTTATCGTTTTCAATAATTTACCTGTCCGCATTATTATACTTTAAAAAGCAATTACGTTTTAAAAAACTGAAAACTCGTGCATATTTTAATTAGCCATCGATTTTATATACGATGCTCATTCACCATGCTTTCGCAGTTAACAAATGGATAAGGGTTTCATTTCATTTCAATATGCCCTAGTTTGAAAGAGTTCGTACCTACTCCATTGAGTTATCGGAATAGCGAGCACTAAAACCACACTGGCACAGTTGTTATATAGAATGCAAAACAAAGCCCGTATAGCGTAATAGTCGACCAGAAGAGTAAGATCCCTGTTTTCACATTAACACGCTCCCCATTCATATTTCGTACTAGAGGGAAAATATCAGAATAAACTGGTACTGGCACTAGCACAAAATTTGAAAGAGGACTTGGCACGGCGCCAATCTTACTACGTCTGTCTGTCTTTACATAAGAAGGAGTTCACCTCGGGAGAAATGTATCTAATTAAAAAAATATTGAGCTGAAAATCGTAATAAACACTAGAGATAAATAATTGGTGGAGAGATCTAGTTGTCTTCGATTTAGAAAATAGGAAAAAAACCTGTTAAAATTATCCGTTAAAAGATTTATGTTCGTTAATCTCACTAAAACTCAAAATTTTAACGGCAACAACGATTATTATAGTATATTTTTGTTTTATTTGTTCAAATACTGGAAACATTTTCCACTAGGCAAGTTCCTTGGTTTACTTACAATAAATTGGATCCGATAATTAGATATTTATTATTGTCGAGTTTCTTCAAGGGCTCAGCAAATGATTGATAATTATTTTAAGTTAAATTATACTTGAATAATTCGTTAGCTAAGTCCCGTACGTATATGGGTAAGATATTATTTTTAAATGTTATTATATTCTCATGATTGATATCGCGATATCATCTATCCCAAGAGTCCCGCGACCTTACCTAGTTCAGCATTAGGCCTCGGTCTACTTACGACAGTCACAGCCATGCTAAAAGGTTTTTGTAATAGTATTAAAGTAGCGTGGTAAACATTGCCAATTTAGACTTGCTCATAATCAAGTTTACGACTAAAATATTAATCTAAATACATAAAAAGACAGCGTACTTGTGTTTGTCACTGAATTCCTCCTATACGACTGGACTAATTGTAATACATTTTTATAAGGTATTTTAGAGGTACCAAGTATGGTTTCGAGCCACAGTTGGACCCACCAGGTGGCGTTGATGTCGATATACTTCAATGCACCAGCCAAACTATTAGAGTTAATGAAGCGCCGTCATAGCAAAAATTGTCCAATATGATGAGCATTTACTAAAGATACCTGAATATTTAAAATCGGGAGTATCTGATGTGGAAAAATATGTGGCAGAAGAACGTCTGTCCGGTCCTGGTAAATCAAAGTTAAAGTTACGAAAAATATAGGGTTCAGACGATATGAAAAAGTTGTAAAAGTAATAAGTCCCAGAATCCGACATAAAAGTATTTGTGTGGAGTAATACAATAAAATAAGAATAAAATCTCAATTTCGCACGAAAAATCAAACCTTCTGGTATTTAGGAAATCATACGTACTTAACCGACTCCGATTGAGGGGTGCGGAAAGATGAAACGGTTTATACAAAAATGTCTATTTTATTAAAATAACTCGTTGATATTTGGAGATATTAAAAGGGTTTTTTCTTGTGAAATTTCCACGTTACTTCAACTTACCACATTTACAAAAGAAGACATTAAATAAAATTCAAAACCAAAAAAAGCAGGCAGTATGACAATGAGTTTTGGTCGAATTTCGATTGCAGATCGGCTGCCTCAAAACTTTAACTAACTTTCTTAAGTTCTTTCGTTTTCTTAAGTCAAATTGTTACAGTAGCTAGTAGTCTTTGGTCTTTCGAAGTCTGCCGGACAAGGTGCGGTATCTGATGGGGAGGTTTTGTCCCAGAATTGCCGGATCACGGTTGCTATTCTCCTGACAGCCTTAATAACCCTCAAAACCGTAAATCGAGCGTAAAATGCGGATGGAATTTTTATGAGCCAGATCCGTTTTCTATGCACACTTAAAATGAAACTACGATGAATATAAAGTTAGATCGAATATCACTTTGATATTGCTAATTAAGTAGGTACCTAGGTACGTCAGTAATCTATTTCAGGTAACCTTAAAGTGTGCAATAGGACTTAATTACTGAGATTTGTTAGGTCCAGTAGAGTAGAGGATCTTGTTATTTTTATATTAAAATACAAGTCCATTAAAAATAATTGACATAGACTATTTTGACACGCACAAAATAAAAATAAATCCATTGCCGTCCACGGCGTTAGACAGGCCGTGTTTGTTCTCTGAACGATAGTCTTAAGAAACGTTCGCCGATTGTCAATTTAAGCTCTTTTAACAAACGCAGAAGATATCAATTTTTGAGTTGTATTATAACAGCAGCCATTCAAAGCCTGTCGTCGTATTGTTATCGCGGAAAACCACTTTCGTTTTTTCCTTGAATACATCACGATATTCGCGGAAAAATATTTACGTTTGCTCTTTTAGGTTTTGAAGTTATGCCTGTAGAATTGATTCGATAAAATATTGTAAGATTTCTTAGAAATTGCACCAATTTTAAAATGTTTGTATAACAGATTGTAGATAGGGCTGCAATATATTTTATCTTTTATAGTTCGGTTTGATTCCGTAGTTATCCATTGGATACGTTCGACATTCAGTTTACATTTTCGTTAACCTTTACCAGGTAGATGTTTGTTATATTGGACAACTTTGCTAAGACGCTATTGCAATAACTCTGATAGTTTAGCTGATCGCTTCAAGTAGGTATCCCAATAATAACACCACCTATCAGGTTCAACTGTGTTCCTAAGCCATACTCGGTCAAACTTAAATAGACCACAAAATGTTTATTGAAATCGGTTCAGCCTTTTAAGAGAAGTTTAGTAACAAACACACGTTACGATTGTATAATATTAATACAATTACATTATACATAATTATTATATCTACTTACTAAATTAATCGTCCGTGCCAATTAGGCGATGAATCTTCTAATTAATTCCAGTAGTGACATTGATACGTTTACGATAATTCAAATTATTCTCAAACCTAATTGGAACATAATACGTCCACAGATCGAATGTCGCATTGATCGTCTTCAGAATTCATAATTAATGCCAAAGAGCTATTAATTCCATGAAATAAAATATATACCTATCTTCTTATATCCGCTAAAACCTTCTGAACAATAAGTAGCTAGTCGTGCGTGTAGTTAAAAGCTTAAAACTTTTATTATAACTGTATTAACGAGGTACGCACAACTTCCCACGTCTATTATATAAATATACACACTTCTTTATTTAAAAAAAAACATTTAGGTATGAACTAGATTTGAAAACGCGTAAAATTTTCCTTTCCTTCGAGCGTCTTGCGTATCGTGTATGTAATGTATTAGCGCCTATTACACACGACCATTTTGAACGTGCCAAAGCCGCGTGGGCGTAGTGCACTTTTAACGCGCGTTTTTATGGAAACTAGTCAGCGTTAAAAAGTCGTGTGCAAATACTCTTGTGCATAGTTCAAATAGAACAACATTATCGGCAACATCACTTTCACTAGTGACTATGTCGTGGAAAATCTGATCCATTTCACGCTACAGAGTGAATGATTGTTGACTCGCGGTGTGCCGAGCTACCAGGTAAATATTCGAAAACCTAGTGCACTTGACCTTGACTAGACCATCTTTTAGCTGTCGTTTAGCGTTTTATTTACAAAGCCTCGCTTAGCAGTTTTCACCGTATGCAAGTGAAGGTTCGTTATATCATAGGATTGAACTTTGTCGTCGGATTTTTTGACACTTGATTTGACTGTAGTTAATTAGTAGATATTGTTTGTAATAAGTGATTTAACTCAAGAGTATTAATGTGTATGGAAAATAACGTATTATTTTAGTCAATAAATTCTTAAATATAATATATTAAATCAATATTTATAAGAAACAGACACATTCACAAAGTTAGGTACTATTTTATTTTTATAATAAATACTACCGTAATTCATATTAAAGACACTCGACTTACTACGAAAAAGGCCTTTTATTAATGCACCTTCAAGAAAAGGTCCTAATTTTTATACGAATTTTGAAAGGGCTCATTAAGCTCCACGACGCTTTGTGTTTCTCGAGCTTTTTGCAGCAGTAGTGATTACTAGGAAGCTCACTCCTAGACTTAAACAAGCTGATGTTTAAAATGAACTTTTTTTAAAAAACAAGTTTTTATTACTTGCATGTAAATAAGAAAAATGACTAAAATGTTATAAAGTGCAAAATTTCAAGTCCCTACTGTTAACCATTGAGGAGTTCAATCGTCTGGAGCCAATCCTGGTAGCAGTATCACATCATGCTTATTATAAAAATGCATTGTCATCGGGACTGGACCAGTGTGTAAAATTTTAGCTCAATCTGACACCGGGTAGTGGGTGAAATTTAGCTTGCAAGATTTGATTACAAACACCGGGACAGGCGAAACTAAAAAAAGCTTGTAAAAATGAAGCTTTAGCATTACAATATTACGTATATTTACTTGAACTAAGATTTGTGAGCAACAAGACAACTAGCTGGCTTGAATTAAACAAAACTAGTGGCCCGCTCTCGCTTCGCTTCGTTAAACCTTTTTTTCTGTTGTCTCGCGGGAACAAAACTGTTTTGCGGAATAAAAGTATTCTAGATCAAGGTCTGTCTTATAAGATACAAATGAACAAAGTTTCATTTAAATGGGTCTAGTAGTAGTTGCTTGACTAGTAGAATACAGTATCTATATTGTAGTAAAAATTATTGGACTGCCTTAAACTACAAAATATACAAAAAAAACATTTGGCGACCACGAAACCCAATATATATTTTTTAAAGTACATAGGTACTACCTACTTATTCACTATGTTATATATGTAATGCTGATAGGTTATTACTCATCATTCTCCAAAACGTATCACTCCAATTTAGTTTCAAATCCTGATATGGAAAGCTTTTTGCAAAAATCATTCCGTTAAAATTTTTACTCACTGAACCTGAAATTTTGTAAATATTTTATTTATAGATACTGCACTAAAATACAAAGATTTATATTTGGGAAATGTTGCATTCAAAATTAAAGTAGATACTCATATCTACTCGTATCTCTGTGATTGTATAAATGAATTATTAGTAGTTTTACCTAGTATTCATATAATTGGTCTTTTAGATCATCACATAATGATGAAAATCCATTCAGCCCTTTAAAAGTTCAATGACAAACACACATCCACCATGTTTTTATGTATTGAAACAAGAAGAAGTCAGTAATGTAATAAATAGCAAACAATGAAAACTTCTTTATCAAGCTTTCAAGTGACGTAAAAACAAAAGTTGCAGTACATCATAAATTAAGCTCTACAAGTTTCAAAGCTCTTTATAGAGGGTGTAAATATACAAAAATTAATTAGTATTATGAAAGTGCAAAAGCTTTATATAATTAACACGACAACCCCTCCAACATCTACCTTTAACTACAAACGGGCATCTTTGAAACTGAATACACTAAGGAGAATTAATGAAGATGAAAATGACGAAGTTGTGAAGTGAATATTACAAGGTGTAACTAAATTGTTAGTGATATTTTTCGCAACACAAAACTTATTTCTGTAGAAATATCTTTTGAACATGTCTTTATCGATAACAACTTGTCAAGTTATAAATCTCTTATCAAAGAAAGTAACAAAGTCTTTTGTAAATGTTTCATACATCTTACATTCTTATAGTTGAGACGAAAATAACTGCCAACTGAACTGAAACTAATTGATATCAACTAAATTTTGCCATAAAACTTGAACGATGTTGAGTGGCCCTCTTCATTAATTGATTTAGGATACAATAAAACGTGATAACCCTAGCAAGTATGTGTTTGTTTGTGCTTTGTAAATGGGTATATTCGAAACTGTATCCAGCTAGCTGTTTCGTCGTGAAATGGCGTGTGAAATAATGGACAGGGGCGGCGCGTTCGTGGATAATACGAGTATGTTGCGTAACAGAACCAAGGTTATAGCGATTAACGAATAATACATTAACACAATCCGAGAAGCGTTACTTTTTGGGATTTCTTGTGTATCTGAAACGTAAAAGGAAGAACTCAATGATCACTTTAATCTTATTTTAAAATCTTTTCTTTATTCCTAGTATTGTATCGGCTTTATTAGAAAACGGAGAGTTCTTTATAGTCTCAATCGTGGACAATAACTTTATTTCCACATTTATTGTATTGCCGTGATGCTCTATGGACTTTAAACAATACAATAAGATCTAAGCCGAACACGGGAAAGTTGAAACTGAAAATTGTTTTTTTTAACATCAGCTGGAAAAAGCCAACCGAACCTATAGTTATTCATGACGTGTAAGACTTTACCAATTTGTTGCGGGTAAATAAGATTCCTGAGGCCATTTGTAGGCACTACGACACTGCAACCAACAAAACACGTAAATAATAATTTACATTTAGTTCACGTCTAAGTAAGAGGGAGAACTCAGGGCGTGTCGGGAGAATCTCCTTATTCTACAAAATAAATGTTCGTCAATGCGCGAAATAGTTTCTAGTTACTTTTTATTTTCTATAAAGACTGCGTTAGGTTGATTTAGTTCCATGTTTACCATAACGGCAGACGAGGCGCTTGCCCTCGACCTTAGCGAGACCTACCTACACGAACGGGTCAATTTGCTGAAAGTGAGCGTTGAGATATTTAGAGCTAAATTTAGCAATTTTTTTTAGGAAATAACCGATCCAGACAAGTGTGAGCCACAGGTGAAAGTGTTTATTATATTACGAAACCGCACTACTGCGTGTCATATTTAAGCATCCTATACAACGAGCTACTGATATTTTAGACATAAGGAAGTAATAATCTATTAACTGTACGTAAAGTTTGTCATAACTTCATAGCAACTTACTATAAATTCAAGTCAATAAAAAAAAAATCCGTCTAAAAACATGAAAATAATGTTTCACGACACGAATTAGGCCATTATGCGAGGATCAATATCTTCCGGACGGACGTACTGCGTAGGGCTCGTACTCGTTTTTGCCTCAACAAACACGAATTTACATTCAAGATACATATACGAATACATACAAGGGTCTTGAATAATATGACAATTCTTATGTTTAAAATACAAACACTGGTTTGGAAACTGGGAGCCGCGCGCCTCTTAGCCTACTTTCATAACGCCTACATCGTGGCCACGTAACTTACGTACAGTGGCTACGTAAATATACGTAGTCTGTATGTTATGTTTATGTATACTTTTTAACAGCGAGCGCATGATTAAGTAGCGAGGTTAGTGCTACCCTTGATAACGTTCTGTACACAACTTTGTTATTTTCTCTACCATGTAAAAATATGCGGAAAATTATAATTCTTGACGCATAATAATGATTGTTATATTGTACCTGTGTAGTTCAACGTACGTTCTTTTATAACTATTCCAAACAAATTTAGGAGGATTTGAATAAAGTTAATCTTCATATGAGTTTCGACTGCTAAATTATCAATTTTAATTACTTAACAAAATATCTCTAAACACGGGACTTGTATTAATTATTTCAGTTTAAAATTTGCATAACGTCAATATTTACGCAAGCGATTTTTGACTTTTAACTGCATAATTTAATCACAGAAGAACAGAAAAATTTATAGTTTCTGATAAAAAAAGTTTTTTTTTACATCTACTTAAACGGTTTCCAAAAAACAAATATACTTCTGTAAAAGTTGGGAATACTATTCCTACTTGAATAGATGCAGGTCAGTCCATACCCTGAAGCTATGCTATTTAGAGCGACGAAACGAATAGCTCAGTTACATTACATCACTCTACACAGCTTCCTAACGACTCGAAAACTAAAATCAGTTTCTCATTATTTCGCATAGCATTATAAGTTGCTTTTAAATCACTTCGAAGAGAAGGTTCATGTTCACTTTAATCCGGCTATGGGTTCAAATTGTGTTTTATCTTATGATTGCAGGTTCTATTTTTTTTAAATGAAGAAACATTTTCAGCTGCATTGTGGAAGCCAGTTAAACATAGGATTTGTTTCTTTTTCGATCGGCACCTTCACTTAATTCTTATTGCTTTTTTTTTTTCTTTTTTTTTCATACTCCACATTTTGCAGACAAAGTTAACTTGTCTGCAAAATGTGCAACGTTAACATCATATCTTCTATTTCTATAACATGAAACAATAAAGTACCAAAACTGAATGTCAATAACATCCAACCGTACTCGACGGACTCTTGAAGTGGACAGAAAAGGATACGTAGGAATCGATCAATGCTCGTTATCCTACTTCCTACTAATATTATAAATGTGAAAGTTTGTAAAGATGTTTGGATAGTTAGATGTTTATAAGTCCTTCATGCTCTAAATGTTGAACGGATTAAGCTGAAACTTTGCACACAGTTTGCATCCAGGAATAGGACATAGGATTTTATCTTGATTATAGGTTCCCTTGGGATAAGTCAAATATTTTTTAAGGGCTGTTCCCCGGGCGAAGCCGCGGACGTCGTCTAGTGTAAAATAATGTCAGAGGTATAATCTCACCTGGGTAACCAACCACCCCCTTATTGGAGTCAGCCGCTAAACGACTCGTCATGTTCATACTAGGGACTTGCCAAAGTAAGCTTATACAAGAGGGGACGATTACTGACTGCACTACTAATATTTCATAACAGGATTAACCTTCACTAAGTGTTAACCCCCAAGATCCCTTCACTAACATATTAACATTTAATATTCTCATTGACTATCACTAACAGGACCTACTAATCAACTAACCGACCCTCCTATACTAGTCCTATAGTCTTACTCGAGGTTTTTCACCACGCCCATGGCGATTTCCGAACTGTAAGCTTACTTGCTATTCTCATACCATCAACAAATGTTTTGTTATTTTAACCCTGATTAGTAATAAAGTTCAACATCGCTGCTTATGTTATCATAACACGTCAGCTAAATCGAGATAAGTAGCCCATTTCATACATTATGTATATGAAGGAACTTGTAACATCCCTACATATAATTTCGTCTTGTTCCACAAAATCTCGCTATTTAATGGACGGATTAGAATGAACGGTAATGGATCTCTGTTTGGATATATTGGTACAGTCTTTGTACCCATATACATATTTATGTTAATCTAGAAGATTCGGCAGATGTTTTTTCCAACGTTTATTATCTTTTATATTCGCTTGACTCCTTAGTTCGCATACCTATCATTATGTACTTCTGACTCAAAATTTTCATGGACCCTTAGTAAATGCACATTATTAGACAGTTTTTGTTATGGCTGCATTTCAATAACTATATCGCCGGCCCCTTCGTGACGTTGCAATTTTGTACGAAACTGCGCGGGTGCCCGCTTAACGCAGTTTCGGCCCAGACTAGGCACGCACTAAACAGCCAAGCTGCGAGAGTCGAAATATTTGAGGAATTCGTGGCTGCGTACGTGCGCGGGCTCCCATACAGCATCATAATATATTTTATGTTCGTCTGCCTGCCGCAGCTTGACCGCAAAAGCATGTCTCGTAATAGACTTTTTTTCCTACTAGCTGCCTTATTGGTGGTACCCATCCATATTTTAAATTTCTACCTGAATATAACAAATAAAGAAAAACCTTACATATATTTCACAAAGTCCTAATAGGCGTATTAAAGTTCAGCGTGATTGATTTATGCACGCCTAATTCGATAATAATATTATTGCGCTAAATGTCATTGATGTGATATTAAACGGGTTATTAGATGTGGTGTGAATCTATATTAGATGGGTATTGAACAGGAGACGTAGCTAATTCGGGTACTTACGTACTTAGCCGTATAGTTCACAGGCTAACACATTGAGCACTTCAGTTAGCGAAGCAATCATGTAACAGATTAAACGGATGTTCGTTGCGAGGGGCAGTCGTGACTCGTGCGCTATTATGTAGGTCAAACGGGAATATATTAGTCTCAAATAGGCCTTTTGTCACATACAATTGCGCTACGTTTTAGAAAACTTTTATAGGTTGTGTTTTAAGGTGTAGTGTTCTGTATACATTTTTAAATTGGACTACAAGATGTATTTGATTTATTCTGATGTTTCTCTATATTTAAAAAAATAGAGTTCGCAAAGAAGCTTATGGTAGAAATCATTCATATCTGCCTAAATAACTACGTAACTTTCAGTAACATACTTTTCCTAATTAACGTTTTTAACTTGAAGTAATACAAAAATATTCAGTTAGGAACATAGTTTTACTTAAAAATTGTTATTCGAGCATTTCGGTAATCGTAATTTTTGCAAAGTTTCTACTTTCCAACAAGCAAAACTTTCAAAACCCGACTGATGAAAAATTACGCTCTAAAAAGTATGAAACGTAGGCATTTTAACAACGGATTAATAAGATGCTTCTAACGATACCTTGTTTGTAAAATTATGTTAACCAGTACCGAAGTTCTGAGAATACAGATGAACATTCAATCATACTGGTCAAAATCATATTCATATACCCTCCGTAGTCGGGTAATAAATGAAGCAAACAATAAATATTTTCGATTACTTAGTTATTTCCACAAACTGCATAAACCCTACTATTATTTAATTAAACACTGGAAATGAGCAAACGGCAATAAATCCATCATTGGCTTTACAATTTTGAAACTTCATCAAACTGATTGATTAATAGGTTCAAGCGTAAAACGTAACGAGTAGCGAAATGATTTTTACGTAAACGGCCAAATAAAAATAATATGTAATATTTACAGTGTTCCAGAGAGTTAAATAAAAAATTGGGTCGATTACGTACGGTCAGCAACACCGACAGTTTTATACAATTTGTTAATTAACTTAAAAACATATTGAAATGTTACTGATTTTTCCCATCCTTCTTTATCGTTTATCACGTTGTCAAAGTGCACGTTACCAATTCCAAATGATTAGCATAAATATCATATAGTTTTAGTGGTTTTAGTAGTTTGAGATAGGTTGGATGAACTGTAGTAAAGAACTCGTTAAGCTATATCGATCTTCGGATAAAGTGAAGAATGGCCAGCCCATTTCCAGCTGTGGACATACATACATGTACATACGCTCCAGAAACATTACCCAACTAGCGCAGTTGGATAAAAAGAAGTAAAAAATCATGAGGCAAAACCATGATCACATCGGTTAAATTAAAACGTCGTAATAACGTTTTCTTGGTACTGTTTGTGTTCAGTCACGATCAAAGGCATTCGTTTTAAATCTCGGCTGTACCAATACATTTGTGACAGATAAATAATAATAAAAAATAACGTAGTTTTATTTTATATGTGGCTTATTTTATTTAATGTTATACAAAATATTGTGACAATAGGGAATCAATCGTGTATCCAATGTAGGAGAATCGACAATATCGGATAATATGCCCATTAAAACATGAATCGATGAACGTTCGACAACAGCTTCGCTCGGCTGACTCCCATTGACATCGCGTTGACATTAATAGGCAAAACGGATTTGGGAATCAATTGTATTGATAGAATCGATTCGTCGATCTATCGTCAATTTTGCTAGTCTCTATCGGCCAGCCGAATATTTTTTTTTATTACTCGCAGATTAATTTTCAGGTCCATTGTATATTTCAGCAAAAAATTCAAGTTCGTTAGTTCAGGACTTCTTATTTCATGTAGTTTAGTTCGAAATTCAAAAATAAATACATGTAAAAATCATAACAGATACTTACGTAAGCAAGGAATGTTTTTTGTTCTCCATTTTCACCGCTATCGATTACGCGGTCCTTAATGCGGAAGCTGGTGTGTATTATATTACTATCGTTTATAATAATACAGTATTACTCGTATTATTATAAACCACAATACTGTTTATTATTGTCCTTTCTATGCTCGGGCGTTAACTATACTTTTTTTAATCCTTGCCTCTTAGCAGAAAATCATATCACTTTTGATATATAAAACGTTGCCCATTCGACGATGTTTTTCAGTATGTTCCCCGTAGCCTTATAGTTAATTACAGAACCCTGAACAACAACATCACCAGGGTTCAAAATCTAAGCGTTGAGTTAAAATATGCAGTCACTTTCGTCAACTAGCTAAATGGAGTTAAGGTCATCTGAATGTTTGGTGAGTAAATTGAGTGAAGAGAAAATTACCAACAGTTGAAAGCGGAATAAGTGCTAAGCTCTTAACATTTGAATGCACTTGTGAACTAAGATTGGGTTGCGCACTTTGAGCGTTTAAAACTTACTTATTCAGTTAGTATCAACTATCAAATATCGTGTGATAGCTATGAATCGTTTCGCCCTACAGATCAATTAATTGATACTCACAAATACTAATTTGTAATATTGACTAATTTTTAAGAAATTCCTGAGTAGCTATGTATATTTCGTAGATTGAAAGCACTATATCTCGTACTATACACAGAATGACGTGAGCTACAAAACGCGGAGACAAGTTGAAATGGCTTGACAGATCCTCTTGTGTTCTCTAGCGAGATGACACATGAAAAAGTTCGTGAAAACTTTGACAAGTTTGACGTATCGGGAATTTCAGGTGACTCTTTATCACTCGGAAAATGTGATCTTTTCTCCCTTCAATACAGCGATCATTTCAAGAAGCAATAAGTTCATTTTATATCCAACACGATTTTTTAATTAAAATAAGTGTATGTCTTTTTGTCACCTGGAGGACACTATTTCAATTTAACGTGAAGTACTTACGAGTAATATAGAATGAATATATCGTGCGTAATTTTTAGAATGTAAGAGGGAACAGATAAATCTGAACTGCGGCTCTAGGCACAATAATATATTTAAAAAAATGTATGAAATCTAGGTTTATTTAGTGTCCTACTTATTTAATGCAATAAAAGTTTACTAAACAACCAGATTTGTTGTCATGTTTATATTTGGCTCTTTGGTTTGCTACTAAGTTTGCCGACTACTGGAGTAAACTAACATGCTCCTAGTATTTAATCAATAAGTCGAAATGGAGTATCTCTCTAATTACGTGTTTCTATTTTTGTTTCTAGAATAGTATATGGACTATTTATGGACTATTACCTAGAATTGAAGCGAGCTCAATTTGGAATAGTTTCCTAGAGGATCGAACGTTAACATTACATTAACTTTGTATAATTTATAATGTATCGAATTTTCCAGGTAAAATACGAGTAATTGCATGAAATTCAAGTTATTTCAATCGTTTTCATAGAATCGAATGAGGTTGTGACAGTAGTTGTTATTGACATGTTGCTCGATATTTTTCCCTAATAAAACTCGATAGGGAGCCGTTATATCGAATTCGTTTTAACAATTCAAATATTTATCAATTTATTACAGACGAATAAATCGAGAAGCGTGATAAATTGTGACTTGAATACCACTTACCTCGTTTGTAGTTGGTAAATCATCTGTTACGTATATAAATAACATGTAGTTTATTGTTGTTCAGTGTGTTATGTCGTAATATGAGATTTTTTTGTGTCGATTACTGCTTCGTTATAAAGTAATATCAATCAGTGATAGCCTAGGTTTGAACGTTGGTTTCCCAAATGGGAATTCCTTAGCTCTTACCTCCCATTTTCAAAAAAGTTATGTGCGTTTTAGAAACTAAACATCACTAACTAATATCGTGAGGAAATTAGTTCTCTGTAAAGTTTTTAAAGGTGTTTAAAGTCTGCCAATCCGCACTTGGCCAGCGTGGTGTACTATGGCCTGTGCCCCTCACATTATGAGCAGATAAGACTAGGGCTCAGCAGTGGGACTGTGAGAGTTGTGGTTTCTGATCATGACTGCTATTTCAATGATTTACGAGGTAGATAGACTTTAGGCTTTAATTGTATTACCGTATAATTTAAACGTAAGCTATAGTAGAATAAATGATTCTTATTCTTGCTGATAAACAAAGTATTGGATCTCAATCCTATCTCGCTAGATTTTCTGCTGATCTTAGTTTTGAGAAGAAAATCCATCCTCCAACTATTGAGAAGTATAAATTTGCTTTTCCGAGAAAAGATTATTATGAAAATGCTCTTTCCATGTCCATTTCTCAGTAGTGGATATCTGTTGCAACTTTGTTGTTGATTCGTGTATTCAAGTGCTATATATAAAATTCCATCAAAAATAAGTCACATCAATATGTAGAATAATACATACAAGTGTTAATAATCATCAGTATGCCTAGCTATGTAGCTGGAGAATTTCTACGTAGAAATTCTGGTCGTTTCAGATTTTCAACGAGCGAATGAGTTTCCTCTCAATTGTTATATGGTGTACGGAATAGTTTTGTATTGCAACAATGATGAATGTTATTCCCGGAACGTGGTAGTAATACACATTTTGATACTTACCTACTAACAGGAACTCTGTGTAGGTATAGCTAAATAATGAAATTTTGGAACGGAATAGAATTATACAACCAACTTTTATTGTAATACTTACTATATAATACGTACCTATTGTATAGTTACTTAGTGTACGTAATGTTATACTTACGATACGTATAGTATAGTTACTTAGCCTGCGTAATGACGAAGACAGTTACCATTTAAAAAAAAGGTTGTAGACAAATCAATACGAAAGGCTAAAAGGTGAACGCTACACGTTGACAATGAGTCTGTCTGTAGTACTGAATCGGAGCTTTTTCACGTGGCGTTTTTTGAACTGGCATTTTCCTCAATACAATAAAGCTGTTGATGTGCGTTCAACTGGCTTTCGCGTCGAAAAAAATTGTTTTTTTTTGTAGATTTTTTTATGTAGGTACCTAATTAATTTATTAGATTAATGTTTAGTAAATGTTATATTAAAAAATACTGGAATTACATGCTCGCAGGTTCCATAATCATAATCAAAATTTTTATTAAGTTATTTTTAAGTTTCTTGTAAAGAAAATTTGAAATTAAAAAAAATATAATAATTTTATTAAAATGTATTGGAAATTACACCCGTAGAGAGTAAATATCACCGCCTATTTTTTTATTGCTATTAGAAGCTATTTCGCATCTAAAATACCACGAAATATCGAAATAACAATGTTAGATTATAGTAAAGACATACAATGTTTAATTATCAAAATAAAAAAATATCGATTTTGTAATCTCAAAAAATAAATCTGTGTAATTTTACTAGAGATTTATCAATTTTCATTTGTTAGGAAATAACATGATTTAAAAAAGAAAAATCAAAAGAATATACGAACTGCAAAGGCCAGGTGAGGGATTCGAACCCCCGCTTCCAGAGGTTTAGATCTGATGCCTTAACCGCTTGGCCAACCTGACTTACTGGGAGAGAACGAACCTCGCCTACCGTATCGTATTCTGCACATGCGCAGTACGCTCCGGCCCCTACATAGAACTGAACATTAAATTTTGTACAAAGGAGTTAAAGAATAATACAATACAAATACACTAAATAAAAATATCTGACTGATATAGCTACATCTTAAAAAATTTATTTATAGCATCCTAGTGTACGTATGTTTGTCATTCAACTCCTCCGAAACCACTAGTCCGATTTTGTCAAACATTTTGCGGCGAATTTAGAGGACTCATGTCTGCCTTAGGATTACAATTGGACCTTACTTATAATTAATGTTGTCGATATACTTTAAAGAAGCATCCAAACTATTACACTTATAAAAAGTTATACTATATGCGTTTATTAGACATGAAAATAAAATTTCGGAAGTGCCTGATGGGGCAAACTAAAGAATCATCCAAGGTAAGAGATACGTAAAATACATTGCAAAACGTCTGCCCTATCTTCTAGTACCTATCATAGGCATAAAATTGTAATTCTGTTTATGATTAAATCCCTCTTTAACGCCTGGTCGGACATTGTTGAAAGGTTTTGTAATGTATTTAAGAGGGTCCGTGGGTAATTTAAATTAACAATTGGACGCGGCAGGTAATACTGTTGTCGATATTCACGGAAGTATGTGACACGATTTATAATGTGAAATTATTCTGAAAATGAAATGTAGCATACGATTTGAAAACAAAAATTGAAGTGTGTGGAGTGTTTCCAATAATATATTAACTGCTAAGCTACTTGATTTCAAAATCTGTTTTCATTACTAGAAATACTAAGACATTACAAGTGGGTATAATAGGTGCTTATCTGTATTTTATTTCGTTTATATTTCAAGTTAGTAAATTAATATAAGTAGTACTTAATATTATTGGTTCTTTGTTTTATGCTAAAAAATAAACAGGTAGGTAATGAGACCAAATACAACAAGTAGGTACGTATACCGTCTATCAAACCATACGCAATGTAGAGTTCTGTAGTTCCTTATAATTACTCATTAATCGGTTGAGCATCTATACAGTTAATTTTTCATTTTATTTTACTTATGTCGCATTGTTTTTTCTTTCAAATGTTTAAAATCAAATGTTTTACGGTAGAGGGGGAAACTTTTCATTCTAACAATTTCCACTTTAAAAATTGAGTAAACCTAATAAATCCTGAGGAATCATGGATTAAACACTTATTTATTTAAAATTAAATTTAATCGCAGGATTAGCTAGTTGGTGCGTAAAATAACACAACCTCTCACCCTAAACGCATAATCCATCCCTGTTCCGTTATCGATAAAAGAAAGTTATAAGGTAAGGTGGGGTAAGACTAACACACGGGGCAAGACTAACACTGTCTATTATCTCTATACGTATAACTTAAATACGAAATTCTTCCAGTTTGTAAGATAGAACAAACGTAAATGTTCTCGGCTAAAACACACGCATGTCGTTTCTTCAAGTGCATATCGAGATAATAGACAGTGTTAGCCTTGCCCCGTGTGTAAGTCTTACCCCACCTTACCTTAGACGAATAATGTAGCGGTCATTCAAAAGGAATATAAAGTATTGTAAACCTCACAGTTGTCCAAAAACAGGTAGCTCCGAACAAAAGACACGTCTGCACAATGTAAGGATGAAACTTCTCCATACGTCTTGTCTGATGTTAGAACGAGGCTGAGGAATTAGGTCATGCTCCTTTGCTAGCTCTCATTCAAACGGTAGATACATTGTACCAAAGACTCATACCTCAGTAATATTCGCATGTCATTGTATCATACAGATCATACTGTCCTATTCTCCGATCTGTGAGAGTAAGCTTCCTTTGAACATAGGAATTCCTTTGAGATATCGGAATGAAAGGTGCTTTATATAAAGTAATATGTTATGCATAACTCTAAAATATGCACTTGAGGGTCGTTCAAGAACTACGTTAGTACTATAAGGAGGGTTGGGTGGGGGGTTTCTTTGATATTTTCAACAAGTCCAAAAAAACTTTATTTCCGTGGATTTTTTTTCTTACAAATTATTTAAAAAACGGCGTTTATTGAAGTCTTTGATAATGTATACGGTTACGGTTTGATAAGTTATACGGACCTTTAGACAATTTGCCCCCTTTCAATAAATAAATATGTATAAATGAAAAGAAAAACCAATACAACAAAATAAGGTAAGTCATCCAATTTATCATCATCACATCGTGATTGTGTGTTCTCCGTTTGTACCTTTGTGTTTATATTTGTAATCTATAATACGATGTGTCACATGTTTTATGAATAGGTGTAGAACACAATCACAATGGTTACAATCACAATAGACAATGTCATCAGACGGAAGTCATCCTTGGTAGATAGTTGAATCTAGCGTTAACATCTTCCAGCCAGTTAATACAACAAGCCGATAATAATCTATTGTTTCATATACTGTGTCGATAGTTGTGTTCAAATTTGGACCACTGAGCTTGTCAGCTAGCCTTAATAATGACATCAAGTGATGTGAAGCGAAAATAATTAGATTAATTACAAACGTGTTTAAAATTTGTATTTAGCTGGGAAATTCAGGCAATTTAATTTTGGCGTTGATCCACAGCGCCATATATATCAACGTCGTCTCCACTAAGCCATTAAGTTCTAAACTTTATAAAATCCGAGAAAACTTGTTGGAATCGAGTGAACACGCCACGCGAAGCAGTCAGCCGTAACAACCACAAGTACGAGCAAATAAACGTTTTGACGTATAGCGTTCCTTGAAAATAATTTTTCAACATTTGTAATCAATTTTCTTCAGAACATTGTTGTATACGTTAATACGTACGGAAAACAAACTTAACCACATAGTGAGAAAAGCTCATTCATATTAATAGTTGTACCTATAATCATTCTTTATTATCTTTAATTTACACAATCACAATGTCTCATTTAAATAATGGCTTAAGCATAAGCATTTGAAGAAACTATTTACATAAGTCATGCCTAGTTCCTTGTTCTGAACTACAGCCGCACGCTTACAACTGAGCGCCAGTGTTTGAGTGTTTGCTTCACATTTATCGTACAAAGTTTACACTGACCCATTAACAATAAGTCGTCTTTGTCTAAACCCATTAACGGTGCACTAGAAGGGGATTAGATGATGCTGACATGATCTACCACGCTTATTCAGTAGAGAATCGTGGAGAGGTTGGTTGCTACCTATCGCAAGTTTTTATACCCTCCAAAGGCCTCATCTAATGATAACAACCCGAGTCGACATTTTTATGTGCCCTCTGAAGCACGGAAGCGCTGAAAAAATCATGGTACTAGTTGTCATCCATTCACTTTGCAAACGCGTCCGTTTCTGTTGAACCTTTTGTCAATCAAATACAATTGAAAGATTAGAAATAGCAATGAAAAAGTACGAGCGTTATATTTTTAAGTATATGACGTATTTATAGTTTCAGTATCATCTTTATTAAATGAATATTAAATATTAACAATATTGAAATTATATTTTATTACCTAAAATATATTGACTATATAATTCAAGACATTATTATTACCAAAACGCGATATAATTGCTGGCTAATGTTCATTAAGGTTAATTTCCTATATTTCCTTGTAGGCCACCGTTTCCGGAGTGCGGTCGATTGAACATTTATTGGCTTAGCTAACAATAACACATCGTAAATATAAAATCAAATACGAAAATGTTCGCGCAATTCTGTAAAGC
>LGAG01000688.1:312264-338642 GCA_001278395.1 Lerema accius | reverse complement strand
AAATTATCATTAAAAATTTTATTTCATAAGATTTAATAGATGATTAAATAAAGGCTGATAATGTGGACCGGAATGGAAAGTTTAAGTCGATCAGGCCGGAATTTAAAATAAATAATAATTGGCAGTAGATCAGTTTTGTAGATCAGACCGAAATGAATCGATTAAGAGGTTGAGTTACCTACTATTTCTTGAAATTAAAAACATAATAAAATTATAATGTAAAAAAAACGATTTCAAAAACGTAACTAAAAGTACGAAATAACGGATTAGGAACATAGAATTTCTTTTGAGGTCGGTGTGGTTTCACTATGATAACTATATTGCCACCGACCTCAAAAGAAATTCTATGTTCCAAATCCGTTATTTCGTATTTTTCAGTTACCTTATTTGAAATTGGTTTGATTTTTTTAAATTATAAATTTATTTCATACTTTTTATTTTACACTTTTAACTAAAAAGAAGATTTTTAGTTTACACTTTTAACTAAAAAGAAGATTATATTATGGCTATTGTGATTAATTATATGCTACCTAGAATTTGACTAAGGCTTAGAGCAGTTTTCCTTTGGATAACACGCTAACTCGTACCTACATATAACTCGGACCATTTGGTCCGTACGAGAATTTTTTGGAAATTTGATTTTTTTTCATGCGCACTGCAATTTGACCAGGGTTTTTAGGCATTTTCTCTCTCATCTCTCTTCTCTCACACCATACCCGTACCTCGTAATATTAGGACATGCCGTGACACGTTTCACTCTATATCTCAGAAACTACTGAACCGATAAAATAAAATTTATATTGTTCCAAAATTTGGAGTAAGTGTAGTCGGATACAAAAAGAATGGTTCAAATCCGATCACTAGTTTCGGAGCTACGCTTGGACAAACAAACAAACATGTCCACATACATACATCCATGAAAATTTGTATATTTGTTTAGAAGGCCCTTCTAGATAATCCTGTGTAAAAATTTCGCAGTTTCAATAATATTACATAGGTACATACATGTAGAATTGTTAACCTCTTTCTTTTTTTAAAATCGGTTAAAAAAATAACGGATTTTGTACTTATTAACCTAACCTAACCTTATCATAGCGAAATTATCTTTTTTCTGATAATCAATATTCGCAAAACATTCGCAAAAAATTGTGCGAATGCGAATGCGAATACGAATATGTAAAAACATGCGAATATTCGCGAATGCGAATGCGAATGCGAATATTCGTTACATCACTAATTTTTATCAAATATATTCCCTTACAATATTATTGGAATAGACCGGTGCATAAAATTCAACTTACTCCTAAAGTGACAAAGGATTGCATGTTCCGAAATAGTCGATATTTGGACATCGCCCAACAAGACTTGTTTACTTGAGTGTTCGATGACATGAGTCTCACATGAAACCCTAGTTCAGCAATACCATTTGACCCTTTTGTTTTCGCTTATTCTTTATATGTAACTTCAATAACATATCAATTTGACAATAATATATTGACCCATCTTCACTCTATTGCCACAATGAGTCATACGTGGCTTAAAAAGGCTTCACAACATAATTTACCAAACGTTGTTACATTTTTACAATAGTTTTCCGATGTGAATGAAATTTAATTTGTATTTACTTTCAACCTTTTGTTGTGTGTTTGTTGTAATAAAACAAACCAACCGAGCAATGAAAATTTGCAAAATGTGGTACGGAAGGATCTCATACACGAATGAGAGTATCCAGCTACGCTAAAATTGTAGAATAATTAAATCAGGCTCACGTTCATTCGCAAAAGGCTCGAACATGATTGCTATTTTCACCTATACCTGTTCACTTGACGTAAATTACTAGCGACGCCGGGCGTTGACACGGCGAGGTGATATCGGCTATCACAAATGATAGGTAGAACGTGTTTGAAAGTTTTGTCACGATGGAAGTGTTCAAATTTTCCTAGTTAAAATTATTTATCGCCATCGATTTAACTTTACCTGTTAAATGTTGTTCAGTTCGCTTGTGTAGGTACTTTGTATACTGTATTACTACGCTCTCTATGTCATCTATTAGGGGGTAAACTTTATACAAAAAATATAGGAGTACGTTTGACAAATTGAACCGTAAGTTTTATTGCTGCTCCTCTCCTATTCATCATAGATGTTATATAGCTTATAGGTTTCCTCGATAAATGGACTATCTTACACTAAAATAATTTTTTAAATCGGTCCAGTAGTTCGTGAGATTAGCGCGTTCAAACAAACAAACAAACTCTTCAGCTTTATATATTAGTATAGATATAGGCGAGTCTTACCGTCTGTCGGAGTGGTTTGTTGGCTGGAGTTAATGCGCGGACGTTCTTCACCTGCTGCAATATGTTTCGCAGTGCGCCGAGTGACCGGTCGTAGCTCACGTTCTACGTCACTGCCTTCCTCTTCCTCGTAATTGTATTCCACATCTGTAAAACAAATGAAAATTAAAAGAAAAACAATAACTCAAGTACTTAAACTTGTTTTAGGGTTGGGGATACTACTCGCGATGTAGATTCGTCTCCATACAAGGAGCCATGGAAAGGTCAAGCCATTTAGGCTGTGAAGTATTCCTAAGTAGGTAAAGGACATACAGAAGCTTAAATAACTTTACCGCAGTCATTAAATGTATCACTTGTGTACATATTTGTAAATTATATTTATTGTGCAATTAAAAGCTAGCATGTCAGAAAATATTGGTATCAAGTACAAAACAGAGCGCTCATATATCGTAATTATACTCCCATTCATAATTAAATTACATTCATTGGAAATTTATTGAAGCACATTTTTATTAAATATCTTTACACGCCAGCAATGTTCGCTAACATGATAAATTGTTTCTCATTCACTCACGACTGGTGCTACAGAAAATTAAAAGCGTCTTGTCGACATCGATACAATTTTAAAATGATGTTCAATTAGCGCGAAATACAATTGCAAGAAGAGTATCAGTAATGATTTTATATATGAAATACGTGCTTCATATTGCTGCCATGATGTAAAGCTTTACGCTATTAATAACCGATCTTAAAGGAGAGCTTAGAAGGCTCAGCTATTAAATTAATGTTTTATAGTACAACTGCCCTATTGTCGAATACAAATTATGTAACTTTAATAAAAGCCTACTATATTTCACTATTTTAGCTATTGTATTTCCAATTACTGTAATTGTTTCCCTTGGTGTTCCACATTAGGTACTCCACACGTTCAATTTTCAAGCAAAACGATAGGTGCCGAATGTAATGAGCATCAACTAATAGAGTTCTGAATTTATTCTATACAAACAAATTTACTACACGTAAAAGGTTCAACTGACATCACCAGTACAAAATTTACACTTCGCTCATTAGGAACATTTCATTGAAATGTTATCTGTATGAAACGCTAATTGGCAATTGGTAAAGCTATAGAGAAAATATGATAGAAATATGAATAGGAAGATATGAAGAAAATCAATTTATAATGAGCTTAATCTTATATGATTTCATTGCATTCAACTTGCATTCAATCCAGTCTAATGAAAATTGATCTGGCAATTTTCTGTCTCTATACTATTGACTAGAAGTCCGGGAAGAGATTGTTCTGCAACATATTTATATTTTGTCTTGGTTGGCTAATTAGTTTTCCATGTCAGGTTATCCCAATCTTCAATATGCAAATAGCTTCAATAAACGCTCATCAAATTGGACAACTTCCGTTATGACGGCGTTTCAATAACTCTGATAGTTTGACTAGTCCCATAAACGATCTAAAAATAGCATCACCTGTGGAAATACACCGGGGTCAAATCACTACATCGGATATTTTCGGAACGCGAAACCATTAGTCCGATTTAAATTAAACTTGACTAGTAGTTAATTTGATGTGACATGGTTAAATGATTCGTTTTATCCCGGCAAATGATTCTGTTCCTGAGGAATAGCAGGTTAAAGTTTACATGGAGGTTTTTTATTTTATTATTATGGAGCTACTTATTGCTACTTTTTGGTCAACTATTGACGTTAAAGTTATTAAGTTTCAGACAAGTTCTATTTAGTTATGTTACTGCTTCCTGCTTGTGTTGCTTATGTTAATTAATTTCTAGACTACTTGTGAGTGTGTTTCGAGCGAAATAGAAACTTTTCCCGTAATTCATCTTTGCTATTTCTCGAAGCGATAGACAACTCAGAGATTCTGTGGAGAAAATCACTTCAAAACAAAAACTCAAGTAGAACTGTGCAATGTTAAATTGTCCTTGTTGATCTTAATTATTTTGAAAACATCGATTTTTCCTGCTGTTTTAGGTGCATCGTTATTCATCATATTCATCATTATCTGTTTAGGGGTAATCTTTCATAGATATAGCTCTCGTAGGGGAGCGGGCGAGGGATATGAGATTTTTATTCACTTAATCTCCCTTGGCAGACAGTCGGCGCTTAGGATTCTTGTACGAACGTATCAATCCGCCCCCTACGCAATGCCCTTTAGGTTTACTGCGGAAGAGTTAACTACTGAATTTCGCTTAACATAATATGTATATTAAAAAGTTAAGGGTCCGCTTTTTGGTATGACTACGAGTGTTAGACGTAAAAACATCATAAGTCCTTAAATGAACAACAAAAACATCCTCTATTAGGTATTTACGTTAGAAAACGCTAAATAACTCGAATCCAATTCCAACTTAACCGTTATTTGTTGATACCCCTAGCACAACAAAACTTACGCATTCTTATTCACCGTTCGAGATTAAATTCCTGAATACTGTTGGCTCTCGAACAGCAAAATGAGGTTTAAATATTCTTACGAACATTTTCTCCGCATTTTCCGATATTCTTATTGCCTACGATGGCCCTTTAAGATGCCACAGTGCTCGTAAATCGCAAACACTTGAGCTTCTGTGTTATGTACCTAGGCTCCTTTGTGTTTCCATCTTTACTAGCAACATGCAGCTTACTTCATACGAAGAGACGACCCCAGTGTTTATCACGCCGCACCATTGTCACGTACGACGTTATTCAGTCTTTGAAGGCGCAATATTAAATGATAATATGATGCAAAAAACAGTTACGTTCAGATACATGCTCGCTTTGTAACAGAATACATAATATGATAATGTTGTGCAACACAGTAAGTATTTTAAGATATGAAAAATTTAATTAAGAAAGAATACTTTAGTGGTTTCTGATAATTTTTCGGCTATTTAAAAACAAAAGCGGTTCTAATTGGGGATGATGAATAAATTCCCCATGGCTCAAGGGGTTATGTCGATCCTTAGAGATCAGCGAAGTTAAGCAATTGTAGACGCATTTTTATAGGTTCTGGGTTCGATTCCTATAAAAACTCACAGTTTATTATACGTATAATACGGTGTATCATTATTTGTCGGATAAATCTGAAGAACACCGCCCTCTCGTCGTTAACGTTAACGACATTAATTTATCATTATTCTTAGATTAAATTATTATAATTGCTACGCTATTTGAAACTCCTGTTGGGAGATGTAATCAATCAAACGTGGCCTGTTTAAATCATTATTCAGTCATGAACAAGAAGAAACTTTGATAGAAATTAATTTCAAACGATAAAGCCAAAATGTGAAAGAAAAAATATTATACGTAACGTACAACACTTCATAGAAATCGTCAAATATAAAAAATAGACGATATAGAAATGTTATTTATTCTTCCAATTACGTAATTAGTTGTATAATAAGTGTCCCACGTTTTTATACCCACTGGTATAAATAAAACCCGTCAAAGCGCTTCACTTATTTCTACAGCTTTTTAATGAAACAGTTTTATTTCACGAAATGAGCTACGTCTCACTTCAAGGGACTTGTTTGAAAGCCCCGACAGGGACCTGAAAAGCGAAAGAGAGTTATTGGCTTTTTTCATCACGATCTTAAACTGTCTGGCCTATAAATGGCAGTGAAATTTTCTCCGGATAAAATTCGACTAGATTCGAGCTTCCAAACTAGTTATCGGGATTTGGAACGGAGCGATCGATTTAGAAATACGCAGTTGCCGTCCGCAAACCCTTTTACCCTCTTAGGCCGACGTATTCGAGACGGATAATGGATAAGGTTTACTAGCAATAAATCAACTTTTCATGTTTACCCTTACCACAAAATAATTATCCTTGTCCTATGTATAACTCAACTCATGGTTTTTGACACTAATCTATGTCTCAACAATAAGTAAAAGAAAGAGAAATTAAGATGTAGGTAAATATGTGTTGAATTAAAATTAAAAACAAAAAACATTCAAACTTCAAACATTTTTTTCGAAGTTAGAGGCTGTTGTGTCAAAAAATAGAATAAAAAAAAGCCTATGCCTGTGTGTTGAAATCCCTCCAGCCGTTTAAATACGTATACTCCCTTACCTCTTACTCGCAGTCGAGTAAAAATATCGTGGCCTCTACACAGTATTCTACACATTTATAAGGTTAAAGTTAAAAAAAAATATCACATACAATCACTTATAGAAAATATTACAACAACTTATTACACAGTCGTTAATAAAAACATTAATTATAAGCAAAATTGGTATTACAACAATTATTATTGTCACATTACTTATTTTGTTTTTCAGACTATTTTAACTTTTCGTTTCAATCTAAGGAAATGGTAACAATGAAGGTCTGAAAAATGTCGTATTTCCTTTAAATTTCAGCCAGTGGCGGGACTATTGATGTGTTACGGGTACAATGTCCGCTAGGAACAACTGGCCGACATTTCACGTTTCCGTTTATTGGCATGTCTCCAGAAAACATTTTCGTTAAATGTTGTATTCATTTTCATTAACAAGTAGATATTTTTTATATTACATTTAGATTTTTGGTTTTTTAAATTACTATCAACTTAAATGTGCTTCGAGCGACTTTCAGTTATTTTTATATTAAATAAAAAAACATAAATATAAAAATGCTCGCATCATTCTGTTCTTGTATTATTATAGTAACTCTATACTCAATTAAAAGTTAGAATTGAATTACTTTTAAAATAAAATTATAACTTAAACTGTAAAATGTGAACAGTTCAATCCTGTGTTTTATTGAAAGTGATATCGGAACAAAATGGAGACGAATCCAATTACATCCAATACGCCGAAATCGTTAATCCGTTTAGTCTTTAAAACGTGCCAAAAATTGGCTTACATACGAGTACATACGTTCGAAACACAATAACATGATAACGTACACATTAGACCTCACTGCGTTAAAAATTTGCTAGCTTAGTCTGTGGCTGAAACAAGTGAAATAAATTAAAGCAGCCGCGCAAGGTTTTCTCGCTAACGAGAACCTTAAGTCCCTCTCGAGTTTCCCGCGCAGCCTTATAGGATAAACGGAGATCATAGGCGGCGACTGTAAAATGCTATCAAAAGATGCGCTATGATCGTTCTAACGTTTAAGTCATTTAATTCTTGCGGAACAGAACTACAACTTTTTATGGCTGTAAAATTATATCATTTCGTGTCAACAGAACCTTTTTTCGATGTTTTAAAAATAAACAATCTCTATTACGCCTGACGGTAATGATTTTTGGCAAAACATTGCAACGTTTTTATAAATGCAAGTTTGAAATGATTTATAATAATAACACATTTAAACAGAAAGTCGTCTTTAGTGCCGACTATAACATATATAAGTTTCAGTCGAAAGCTGATAGGTCATTGACACTTGTCTATTGTGAATGCCCTAAATTAAAGATGCAATTTTACGGGACAACTTTTTGTTTTATTCTCGACTTGGGCAGTCAGTCGAAATTCAACAAACAGAGCTCTTAAACCGAAACTGTCTGAACTGAAATAGACTATTTCTGTCGGGCGTAGTCAGAGTTTTTAGGTTGATAGCACTAGTGCGTTTTATTTAAAAACCTTTTTCCAGGTTTCGTGGAGGTTTTATAAGCTTGTTTGAGCCTCTGTTGAAGTCAGATGATACACCAATATTCACGTGTAACCACAAGATTTAAATCTTTTAAGTATATAAACGATATATAACGGCAAGTATTAGATATATTATATTGCGGTATTGCGGTCAATAGAACCCACCCAATAACTATATAAGACAACAATGTCTTTCAATGGGAGAACTTTCAGTTAAGCACTACTCGTAAAACGACAAAACTTAATATTAAATTTTAAACCCCAGCCTAGCAGCTAAAGGATTTATGAGTTAAAAAGTACACAAGTTATACAATTTAGCCTAAGTGATTGTACACCTGGCACAGATAAATAATTAGTTGACGACTAGACGTTTACTAAAACCACATCGACCTCAAAAGAAATTGTAGGTCCCTAATCCCTTCTTTCATACATTTAAGTTAACTTTTTTTAAGTTGTTTTTTTTTTTATGCTACGACTTACGAGTAGGTACTGAAGAAAAAAATTGCCAGCCAATGATAGAAACACAATACATGTAAAAGGAGTTACAAATATGGGATAGATTTATTAAGAAAATTATTTCACAACTATCAACGATGGCACGAGAGCCGCGTAGCAAGTCTGTAACCGGATCACTTACAAACTAAACTGCACTATAGGTTATAAGTATGAGTTATCGGATTATATTTTTTCATAGATGCTTTTAATGGCGAGAGATTCGTGATATTTATCACATCATGGCCTCATTATTGGAAGTATCAAAGCACATTCATAGCAAAATATAAGGTGTGCGTTTACTAAAGGTATATAGAAAATATTTATTATGGAAATCATCAACTTCTTGACGTATACCTATAATTCGTCACGAACTTGTATGAAAATATATTTGGTGTTTTTTTAATTATAGCGTTCAGGCACACAGGTGGTGGGAGTAATTTGTTTTTCTTAATATACTCTTAAATAATAGCCAGAGATCCGTATTACATTGTTTTTCACTTATTACTATCAAGGTAATTTTTAAGGGTAGTTTTATTTCGATGAGACGCCCAACTTTTTGTATGACAACGAATCTCAAATGTGGCAGATAAAGGAGATAGTAGAGTTCCAGTTTCCAGATAATACAAACTCAGTAATAAGACACTTTTTAGAACTAATAGCTAGGTAGATATTCTATGCTAATGTACTATGTGCAAAATTGAATGAGATCACAAATTGCCATTGAAGAAGAATTCGTAGCCGTAATTGACAACATCCGGCTGACACATATAGTCACTGATGCTAGCTCGTCGACGTTTCAATTTCATCCTATTTTTACTCACGACGGAACCGAGAAGGTTATGCGTTTAAATTGAGTGTCAATTGTTTTGTTTGTGTGTGAAGTTGTTTCTTAGTTTTTTGCAATGTTGCTATTTATCTCCAATTATACTTGACTGATTCAGATACGATTTTCAGTGAAGGATATTATTAACCATTAGCGATTATACCTAAATAATTGTCATGATGCTACTCGTAACTCAGTAAAAAGATATAAAATTATAATATTAAATATTTAACTTTTTCTTAAAAGAATTCTCCGAACAGAACCGGTAATGGAAAAATGGGTTAATTGAACAAGGTAATTCAGAATTAATTTTGCATTGGTTCATTAATTAATTATGCCAGAGACTCACGTTTAATAGAAAAGCAGGTAACTGTAATTTCCGTGACATAAGGTTAAACGCAAATGAAAGTAATACGAGTAGCTATGTAACTCAATCTCTCAAACAGATAGTCGTTCACCTGTGTAGGTACTGTGGAGAGTTCAATATCCCTGTTGTGTTCAATATATTGCAATTTGTAAGCTATATACATTCCTACTATATTTATTTATTGACTAGAAGCCCGCTCACGATTCTTTTCATTAAACTTTCCTATAAAATACACATACCTCAATCATTGCTACTTGATTATTTCAGGAGTAATAATTAAGGTTTACTTTAGGTATGTTTATCAATATAGACTACAACGTTATATCACCCGGAAACAATTTTTATAAACTTATTATTTGGTTAAACTACTATTGAAGGTATTTACACGTGATGTTCAGTCATAATTATAAGAATCATAAAAATATACCTACCCTACTTTCCCATCAATTTTTTTTTATTTCCCCATAACTAACGTTTAAAAAATATATTCAGTACTAGACGATGCCTGCGGCTCCGCCCGCGGAAAAGTCGATAAACAAAATATTGATTTTATCCCAAGGGAACCTATAATCGGGATAAAATGTATCCTATGTCCTATTCCTGGATGCAACCTATCTGTGTACTAAGTTTCAGCTTAATCCGTTCAACGGTTAGACCGTGAAGGAGGGACAAACATCCAAACATCCAAACATCTTTACAAACTTTCACATTTATAATATTAGTAGGATTAGGTACAGATAGCAGTATTTCATTTAAATATTTTAATGACAATAACATTTAATGACATAGAAAAGACTCGGCAACCATCTTTTTATTCACTGCAGTTATCCATAAACACAGCTTTTAGCAATCTCTTGGAAACCAGTAAAGTGAATATGATCGACTAAAATTAAATAGTCGTACATGTTCTATAGAACTCCATACAAAATAACTGGCATTTAATCGTCAAAGGGGCTTTTCTGAAAATGTAATAAAAGTCAATAACTTGGCCACAAAACAAACGAAGAGTAATTGATTCAAGGCTTGCAATTAAAACATTTTGGTCTTTTTTAATTTATACTTCGCGAGTGAAAATTAATTTTCTTGTTCGTAAATTTAATTTATCCAATCTTATCATTTTATTACTAGAAGAGCAGTGTAGATTATTTTCTCTTGAATTTTTACGCTAATTTCTTGAAGTATAAAATGTTGAGAGCTCTTATTTCTTTGTTATCTTGTTATGTTCGGTTACGAAACGATATTCTAGTCTATGAAAAGAAAATGACAGTCTATTCACTTTTATTATTACAGTAGCTAGCCTGGCAGACGTTGTTCCAATTTCTTCTATACTGTAAATGATTAGTGTTAAATATTCTTTGGTACTTATCGAAATAGATCGAGTTTAGTTCAATGACAAACTCACATAAGGAAAGATTTTATATAGAAATAAGTTTATTTACATATTCAGAGTGTCTATCGAGGAAAATTAGATACGCAATATTACTTACAAGCTCATTCAATATTTATAATACGATATGGAGAACTATTGCACACAAACTTTGACACCAACAAACATTTTGTTGGTTCACAGCATTTTACAGTATACCTAACACTCGTAGCTGCTATATGAATACATACAGTTTGAATAATCTCTGCGAACCTGAATAGATGCTCAAGCGGTCATTGACTGTAATATCAAAGCGATCTCACTTGGTCCGGTTCCGTATTCCGATTCAGAAGGCGATGTGTGATTCATGAAAATAATGTGATCAATTCCCAAAATAACCACTCAGTCTTAATAAAAGCTGTCGCGTGTCAATTAAATATTGTTGTCAGATGATTATCTTCGTAACAACCATTTATAAAGCCCGTTGAAAGAATAAACAATAAAATAACAGCCCTGAAACCTCTAGGTCAGTTGACGGTAAAACGTGAAGTATTTCGAGATTCTAAATAAGCATAAACTGTGAGAGGGTTTTCACTTTGCGGATTTTAGAAATTCTTTACTATAGAAGGAAAAGGCGATCTCAGAACGTAACCAGAGCACAGCGCCGCCAGACTATTCACAATTTTATATTTAACGTGGAACTACTGCCTGAATGGGGAGGTAGTTTAGCTTTTTCGAACTAACGAATGAATGCAAAAGGTGAACATTTAATCCGAGTTGTGTTAGGTGTCGAAATATAAATCCCCTTACAGACACCGCAAGCGTAAAATGGTTTTAATTGGACTGCCCAATATTGAAGTTAGTTTAGTTAGAAGACCGGGCATATGTTGTTCCAATTTCAATTTCTATGACAGATTTTGTGTTATAGTATGAGTGATCCCTTAGTTTTCCACTTACTCCTGACCTTCTTTCGTTGGATTGTTTAGTAGTAAACTTAAAATACTTATTGGGGTCACAAACCCTAGTTACCTATAGTTGCATCACTTAATATTTTTAACTCCTAACGTAGCTAGTACGATAATATTTACTTACACTAATTTCAGTTTTTCTTAATACCAGTCAGTGTTGTTAGTAACATGAAACCTAAAATATACGTAAAATATTTAATGTATCATATCATTCTCATTTAAAAAGACGGGACCATATTTGAAAGCTTTCTTAAATATTCTTAACGATTTCTTAAACAAAGCTAGTATTACTATTATCTTGTAGTTAGTATTATAAAGTTAGGAAGCGTGTAATATTAACGGTTTAGTTCTAGAACCGCTTAACTGTTTGTTCTAAGTAGAAACTATACAGTTGTCTCTGTTCTAACAGACACGATAGACAGAGGTCATTAACCCTTTCGTTGTATCAGGTATCAGAGACTTGGTTAATTGTCCTATCGGCAACATACATGTACAATTCTAAAAGCACATTAAAGTAGGTAACTTTGTTTTAAGTCTACCTTTGTTGCTTAGAATTTAAAGTTTCAATTGGTTCATAGCTATTATATAAGGATGCCTTTATCGGTTTTAAAACAAGATGTAATTATCACGTCTTGGAATAGGTTTCTCTACTGAAGTTACACGGCTTGGGGCGGGCAGCGTTTGATCTTGATATAGGTACAATATATCAGAACTCACCTCAAAGTCGAGAAGAATTGACAGCTGATTAATGGGTGTGAAAAGTTTTGTAGCAGAATTTAAAGGCGTATTTTTATATTTGCATATATCATCAGCGTTTATGGAATCGGTCATTTCATTATGCGGCATAACGAAATAATAGATACAGCCCTTCTTTTTGCAGTCGAGTAAATAGGGATTCTAGTAACCTGATAAACCTTAAAAAGGTCATAAAAGTTTCATTATGTTGTCAATTACGATTTCGAATAGGACATATTGTAAGCTCTTTTCAAACTATTCCCGATCCTATCCCAGATTTTGCAAACCCGTCACTGCCACCATTTCAATAAACAAAAACGTATGTTACACTATTTAAAATTGCCATACAATCAAATTTTAATGAATGATTAACAAATTTTGTTATAATAATTATGTAAATTAATTTATGACGTACATGGGACATTAATTATTGAATGTGATGATATATTACTATTTTAAAAAGGATAATTCTACATTTACCACAAATAAAACACATTTCGCATAATTTTGAAATTGAAACCACTTTACAATGTTAATTAAAATACGAGAAATATAACCACAAAATTAAACGAGTTGCCTGAGCATTCATGGAAACATTAATTATATTTTGTAAGCTTATGGGCTATCGACATTTCGATGCAGTACTATTGAGGCGATTAATGTGCTTTTACATTAAAAGCATTGTATCGTAGCGAAACGTGTTAAAATGTACAGCGGGAGTTATTTGCTCTTTATCAGGAAGGAAACAAAAAAAAAGGTTCATCTTTGCTACGATTCATGCAATTGAGTGAAAATACATAGACATCACTTTTATCTATCTAGCAGCCTTTAAACTGGTCCACTGCTGGACATAGGCCTCCCCTAGTTTACGCCACTCCGACCGATCCTGTGCCCTCTGAATCCAGCGGATACCCGTTGTTTTATACTATTTGTTTTTTATTACATCGCTTCTACTGTCAGGTAAACTACTACTAAAAATCACCCTCTTGCCAGTCAGCCGACAAACAACCAGTCGTGTTGCGATAGAAAGCTTCAATGCCTACTTATTCAAGAGGCGATCATCTGTCCTCAGGTTTAACAACTTATCTGTTGATCAACTTCCGAGCCAATACTAATGAATACTAACTAATTTACTAATATTTACTAACCAGACTACTCTGCACTAACTTCTGTGGACCCTTCAACAACTAATACTCACCTAGAGTCGGTCTATAGTCCTACTCGGCCAATAGTTCTACTCGAAATTTGTTACGAAGTCCATTAGTGACAGGGGATGGTGCCACTGCAAGCTGGTTTGCTTTTCTCATACATTAATGGCATCATTGCCACTTACTGTCAAGTGAGATTGTACTGAAGCATAACCTATAATAAGTAAAAAATATAGAAAGAGCTTATAACTTCAAACTGTAGAGAAACTGTTCGTCTATTTTTTTATGAAGTCAACTTTTCTATAAAGCAACTTGCATAAAATAGGTAGTTGCAGTTGAGCTTGCCAGTGCAATATAGTCAAGCGCTATCGACGTCCATGACCCATGATCCACTTCAAGCTACTCATTGAATAGTACGTTATAGCCGCGTAGTAGAGCGAATTATAAATAGTGATCTGCCGAATCAATTCCGAGACGCGTTACACACACTATATCATGCCATCCAGACATGGTACACGCATGTGCGTAAAACGTGACGCACTCATATTCGGGCTGAACGTTTGACCGTGATCTCGTGAGCGAGGTCGTCTGGCACAAGTCTAGGCCATATGAATCCAGCAGTGTCCTTGGTAAGGGCGTAATTGGTTGCTATGCCAGCTTAAGCAATGGCAAAGTTACTGATTCAACATCGTCCGCGCATATTAACGCTTGTAGGTTCTTTACAAATTGCCGAGTTGAAAAAACTCTTTTTAAATTTTGTTCTAAAATTAAATTTGGTTGGAAGTGAAGCCGTCGCCAACACGATGATGAATTAAACAAGGTAGGTACTCTTGATATGAAGAGGATATAAGAAGTATACAAACGAATGTTGTTGAAAACACAGGTTGAAAGTGTTAATAAATTTTTCAGATATAAATAGTAAAAATGTTTCAGTTTTTTATGGACACTTATTATGGTAAATACTTCAACTATTTTGTGACAAAATTTAACACTAGATAAGATATTATATCGCCTCGTGCCTACAAATTCATTAAAATTAAAAAAAAAACTTTTAAACTAGCTTTACTAAAGTGACTTTATAAAGCAAATATAAGTGATAACTTTACCAGGTTACATTGAAATACTTTTACAGGGTCTTTTTTAAATCTAGGGGTCTTTTTTTATAGTTTTACCATCAACCCCTGCCGCCCATGGACATCGTAAGGGTTGACTGTTAGTTGGTTAATAGGTCATGTTAGTAATTGTCAATATACATATGTCCCACTCGAAATAGGTTCATAACTCGAAACAGAAGTTCATCATAAGATGTGTTGCTGCTACACCTGAGGACTAAGATGGTCGCCTCTTGTATAGCGTACCTACTATGGCACTCAAGTCCCCAGCCGGAACACAACGAATCGTTTGTTGGCTGACTCAAGCAAGAGGGTGGTCACTACCCAGGCGGACTTCACATAAAGATTATAATACCAGTAATAATTTTAATTAATATATTAATAATAATATTGATAATATAAACCTTTAGTGTGATCTACGACACCCTGGTTTGCCGGCATGGGATTGGGGTTACTATTCTATGCCGCCCCAATACGGCAAGAATCAAATAGACGACCATAATTTTTTTTTTGTTTCAACTCTTACTTTAGGTGCCACTAAAATCAGATCATTTCAGATTTTTTCCTGGTATTTAAAGTTAAAAAAAAAATACAATTACTAACTGATTTTAAACATTACTTGCTACACGGATTAAAGTCAATGATTATCGTGAGCTTTAATGCATCGTAGCTAAAATAGAGTAGATAAAAAATCTTTACGTAAATTTTCATTACAGCCACAATTACTTTATCTTGCCAGCATCAGCGTTTGTGCCGCCCATCCAGTGAAGAGGTGGCCTTCACCTCTCACAAGAGCCACTGCAATTTTAGGTTTGCGGAAAAAGTTTAATGATTTTGCAGTAGAACGCTCTTAATGGCTCTACTAGAAGCTTATAAATATTTGAGGCTATAATACCCTTATTTTTAATATTCATTATAAGCTGCTGTGTGTTATTATGAAGTGTTCAATGGTTTTATTATTCGAAGTTTTGTGAAATAAAATAAAAATGTTAAGTCAGCTGAAAAATGCAAGCAAGCGCGAATATTTAACAAATTGACTTTTTATATTGTTTCCATCCTGATTCACATTTTTCTTTAACGAAATACCGCACTGCCAGTGTAGTGCGTTTGCCGGTCTCGGAACAATAAAAAATATAATATCAATTCCAGTGATTCAATCCTCAGACTCAATCGGAACTCTATTAAATAATATTTTTAATGAAGAAACTGAGCTTGTTCCTATTGAGGTCTTAATCTTATTAAATCGACTGCGGTTTAGCAAGGTGGCGTGCTTATTGTAGCTTACCTGCATTTTCTTTAATAGAATTTTATTTTATTTAATCAATTTTGTAATTCGTCTGAGGCGAGGTTTATTGTAACTGGATCTAGTGACATAGTTTGAAGCCGTTTTCTGTCGTATTCTGTGACTTTTTAATCGAAAATTTAATAAATCCAAAATTAAAATACTTGTATCATTCAATGATAAGAAGAATTTTCAATAGAAGACGATTATTCGAAGAAAATATTAGTCAATCAAGAACGACACTTACGCGATGCCATTTTACAAGGAAGCGGGGACCTGCATTTTAACGACCGTTCTGACACGGTAATCGAAACTTTTATTAGAGTTATAAAATCATTTTATGCTTGACTCTGCAAGGTAGGTTCA
Organism: Lerema accius; assembly: GCA_001278395.1. Lineage (NCBI taxonomy): Eukaryota > Metazoa > Arthropoda > Insecta > Lepidoptera > Hesperiidae > Lerema > Lerema accius. The sequence continues at coordinate 322,106 of LGAG01000688.1, read as the reverse complement.
AGTATAAATGTATCAGTAAAAATAACTTGCTTGCGACACGTGCTACGTCATGTTAGACTTACAGCACAAGACAGAGAGACGTACAGTAGTAAAACTCCATAGCGAGCGTGGTCGAACAACGCACACATAGATATTTGTGTACAGACACGAATTTCGGTTTGGTTTCGAATGTGTCCTAGCACTAAATCGTAAAGATGTGTGCGGTCGATCGTAGCGTAACACGAGCGGAAGATAACTCCCACGAGTTACGTGCTATGAGAGAAACTTCATTACACGACTGGTGCGATAAAGCAAATTCCATTTACCATTGTTAATGATAGTACTGGATGCGAAGTTCGCCCCAAATATCTTTGGAATACAACTGGATGACGATATATTAAAGAGCCGTCAAGAAGAGATGTCAAGCCTCGTCTATCAACCAGAAGAATAGAGCAGTGGTTCCTTCCTTGCTTATCTCTGATACATTTTATTAAAGTGAAGTTATTCAATGTTTAGTTTAGTTCAACAAAGCCAGAGCGTAACGTTCATTCCATTTCAACTGTACGAGTATTATCATAATATTTTATCTCGGCTATGTCTACATTGAAATAGTAAAGAAATACAAGTTGGGTATTGAAAAATACGTTTCCTCCGAGTCAATTAATGGCTTGCCACAGGCACGGGTATTTCCTTATCGCAAAGGAAGCCTAGAATTTAGATTACTTAGATACTTCATCGTTATGTTCCGATGCGGATTGGCGAAGGATTTATTCGACAATCCAAATGTCGAAGGTTTTTAAACGGTTCTTGCTTTTGACATGACGACTAGAGCATAATAATTACGATCAGGACTAACAACTTAAATATAAACAGAAATGAACTGAAAGGCTCTTAGCTAACTCCTAAAGACTATTAACAAACACCTAAACTAAGCAGTCATTGTGTAGACTTAATTATGCTGTACGTCTACACGACGTACAATTTGTGACAGCAATTAAACGAGTTTATAATTATTATTTGTTTTTGTATTACTGAGCGTAGGCACGAATGCCTACCTAAGTTTAATGTAAAATCTACCCCTCCTACGTACGTACCTGTTGTCCCACATCGCAATTTCGTCGGAAAGCCATCTAAAGTTTTGGAAAGACTAATTTGCGTTTGCGTACCTAATGGTTGTTAATTCAGTAAATCAATATTTCTACTTTAGGTAAAAGAGTAGAAGTAAAAACGCAGTTATGTTACGATTATATACGACGGGTAGGTTGAAATTTGCTCGTAGTGGATCAACAAAACAAAGTACTCGTAACAATTCTATTTGTAGTTGAAACATGCGATTTAATCTCTTCAACATGGTAGCGACGTAGCGCACAGCGATTAGGTGTAAATTTGTCCAAGGTCAATCCAAGCGACCTCGCTGTCAGTTGTCTATACTGGAGATACTCTAGTACAGATGGAGCAAGCGTTTGTCCTACTATAACAAAAGAAGATAAACGGAGAGAAACTTTTAAATTGAGATAATGCGATAATATTGATGTCAAAATATCATGTTGACAACTAACAAACGTAGATCGAAAACTTCGAATACTATTAAAAAAAACAATAAAACCATTACGTTAATTACTGACAAACAACGACACAATTAATCTGTGCAGTAAATATGCTACTTAATGCGTAATGTGGCTCCATTTTGTGATATACATATTCTCCCGGACATCAGAATCTGGCCACCCTATAAAGGTATTTTTTTTAATATTCATTGAAGTCCTTTGAGCTAATATTACTTTTCTGTTTCAGGCTTTCAAATAAGAGCAAGGCGCCTCGCTGCATATATCCGTGAGTTTTCCCCGACATTTATTAAGCTTGATACGGAAATAATAATGCTAGCCTAAATGTTCTACAGAATTTAGGATGGCTCCATTTTGAGTCCTTAATCAAAAGTACTTCAATATTACCACGTAAGCTATAGTATTCTTTCATAACGTGATGTTTGGTATAAATAATGCCATCTAAGACAGTGGTAATTTGGTGCTACAGGGATACCAAGCATTATTAATAACACAAGACTAAAACCAAAGTTTAAACTCTATTAACACAGACGTTTTAAACCTGCGCGGCAATGTGTACGATAAATAAATGTTTAAAATGCTTTTGAACTGCACGGTCATCTAAGTTTAGTCTAACATACTGACCTTTGTTCTAAGTGTAAACAATTCCTCAGTACTTTTCAATATAATAGCTGAGCGTGTAGAATGGCACTCATTCATCGTAGCATTACGCGCATCGTAGGTGTATAAACTAGGTCGCAAGTTGTAGGTCCGTACTAATAAAGAGATCCCAGCCTAAGAGCGGAGTCTTAAGACTCGGCTGCGTGTTGTTGATGCCCCTGGTGTTTCTAAGGTCCACGGGTGGTCACTTACCATCAGGTGACCCATCTGTTCGTCTGCCTGTCTACGGCATTAGTCTATGGAAACTGTACTGCCATACCCAAAACCTTTATACTTTGTCAATTGAAACGAGTCGAGCAAAGTTAGGGACAAAACCTAGCTTAAAATGCGCAATATACGAATAAGACCGTAAGATCGTGAAATTATCAATAAAAATCATTATCAAAAAATGTTACGATTATTTGTTCATTCGTCTTTATAACTGTTAAGAATTAAAAATGTCACAAGGGTAAACGTACTCGAGCATTTAAATGTAAAAATAAGCTATCACATTGTGTCTGAGCTAGTAAGGATATTCCGAGAAAGTTGTACGCTATTCCTACTCCTCCCTCCCACGCTTACGTCTAGCTACTACCATGTTCTCTCGCCGCTAAATCCCGGCGAGACTAAACGAGAGTATTGAACTTATAGTTAAAAATAGAGTACTTTCAATCTCAACGCTACTACAGAGTATAAATAGAGCACCGTAGATAACTTTTATGACTGGTGCAAATTGCACGGCACGGCAATAAAGTTTTACGATCATTATAAAAATTATGACTAGGCAGTAAGAGCTGGAGGCCTTAGCACGTTACATTACGTTACGTTACCTTACATTACGTTACGTTACATTACATTACGTTACGTTGGTATACGTTAAGTTACGTTACTTTACATTAAGTTACGATACATTACATTACGGTAGGTACTTTACGTTAAGTTACGTTATACTTTGTGTGTAACGCTACGTAACATTTATCAGCATCATCATCACAACCAATCCGATTGCAAATCTACGAGTAAATTATGTAAAAAGTGACAGTATTTCACGAATTGTGTAATTAAGGAAGGCTATAAACTTATAGGAAGACGTTTCTGTGTCACAAAAACAGCTCGATGATTGCAAGACCTTTTAAAGTTTAAAAACAATGCAAAGTCTAAAATGGCAATATTTTCAAATTATTTTTACATCAGAATTATTCCGCACCGCTACCTGCAAATTTTAAATTTTAGTTTGTAGCACTTTTTTTTTATTTATTGTTTAAAGACTCGCTGAGCGACCACATCGTCTAAACTAATTTCTCTATTGCCTTAAATGTTTTGTGAAAAAAAAAACTATTGTCTCAAATGAAGATACTCGTTTTAAACAATACCTCATAATACTAAGTAATCAGCTGTAACATTATAACATCCAGTAGTTAAGAGACATGTGTATTAGCGGACTCAATCAAGAGCCAATATTGTAACAGGCTGAAACTCAATTCTATTTGCAATCAGTCCCCTGATGTAGGACACACAGGTTAGGCGCTATTGTTATGTGGAATCTCACAACATAGTGAAGCTAAATCCACTTCCGAGTAGTTGCGGTTTGTACCAGGACGGGTACAGTTTACAAAGGAACTCAAATTTTGTTGTAGAATCGACTTTACTTTCATTGGTCACTATCATCAGGTTAAATATTTTTTCTCAACCCTTAGCCTATAAAAATTGTGAAATTCACGCGTGGTTGAAATGAAACTTTGAAAATTTTAGGCTTTATGATAAAAAGACGAATGTAATAAGACGTATACGAAACACCAAGTCAGCATTTTTGAAACTTACAGCAACATCTACTATTATAAAAGTTTGAAACAATGTAGGTACTCATTCCATTTCGAATTTATTATAAATTTTATTGATAGATGTACACTGTAGGTACTCAAAACAGTATTCGACACTTTTCAAAATAGTAATACTAACATGATAATAGATGGCGCTAGGAAGAAGCTCCCACGCTATCATCTATATTAGTAGCCAATTAAAAACAGTGTATAATGCTGCCTATCTCATTTTCTCTTACATAATGTATATGTCTATCTCTTTTTACTGTAGCTTTTACTTTTCACCGATATACAAATCACGATGCTAAAGAAGTTTTTACTTCAAATACTCGTACTACTAGCGGTTCCGACTATGATTTAACTTAATTATGATAATCTATATAATCGGAAAGAGTGTTTTCTAACTTTAAATGCATATAAAAGTTAGTATTTTTTATTGTTAAATTATCATAAAGAGGAAGTGCATGCAATAAATCGTTATCCACACTACTTCGCGTTCGATACACATAACAAAAATGTCACACATACGTCTGATGGGGGCTCCGGTGACAGAGATTTCATTTTAATGACATCTGCCTGCCAGTGATAAAGAAGGATCGTATAATCTATAGTTTGACAGTATGAGATATAGTCGAATATCAACTACAATTAGAGATTGGATCTCTACTTTATCAATATGTTAGTAAAGTAAAAATCTTTGTAATTAGCAACCGTGGTACATTTTTACGTGCTTTATTCACAAAACTAGTAGGTGATGCTTCTCTACTTCTTTTCGTAAAATCTATAGAATAGTTATTACTTCCAATTGATAAATTGCACGAATTACATTTTTTAAGTTACCACATTTCTATTCGGATACCTTACATATATTTACTGACACAATTATGAAGGCCTAAACGAGGCCTAAGACAAACATTTTTCTTTCTTTCGTTCCATAATCTGTCCCTGGGTCAAATACTAGTACCTACTGAACAAGAAACCTTGATTTTACGCTTCAAAGTGGTCTGAACAAAGCGAATGTTGATCAAAAGGCAATTGTTTCAAAGCTCTATGCATTGTAAGTGACGTGCTTTAATCGGGGTACTACTGGGACCATAATTGTAGAGAAATTAACGCGTAGCGACGCACCTTTACCTATTAACATAATAACGTCCTTTACACCACATTTTAGAATTAGATGGTCAGTATTCTCCCAAAGTAATTTCATTGGAACACACTGAACAATTCGAAGTCAAACTAAAATCTGATAGAAGTCTTTCGACCATTGCTTGTTATATCTAAATCTAACTTCTCTTTACGATCAATTGTTATTTGTGTTCGTTTAACTGAAGAACCATTGGTCCGAATCACAAGTTTTTTGCTCCGTTTATTTCTGTTACGCTATTCTATATCTGCGAGTTACGCTTAGAGTCTCGTTAAAGGAAGTTTGTTCCAATAGCGATTTCTCTGTTCTTGTCATTTTCAAAGTAACTATGTTAATAGAATAAGAAATTACTCATACATTTATAACTTAGACCGTTTATTATTTCTTATTAAGCATTTCTATCGATGATTGATAGTCTGTCCTTTAATTTCATTACCTTTTATGAACATTGGTCGTTCAATTTCTTACATATTGAAAACTAACCATGTAGCTAATATGGAGGAAGAGAGACTTGACTCTAATTTAAGCTCTAAAATTTTGGCTTTAAAGCTTATTATCATTTGTTAAAAAGGTTCCTAAATTGAAAGGTAGCCTTTACAAGCACGCAACACAACTTAAAAGAGTTATGAACCGAAATAATAATAAATCTTACAAGAAAAATAAACTTTTACCGAATGCGGTCTTTTTCGTCAAAGTAACACAAGATCAGCAAATTGTAAAATTAGTAAAGTAGTCTAGAGGCCAAAGCGTCGATTACTTTTATTGATTTCATTAAATATAAAAGTATTGTGCAATATAAACCTTTTTCACTTTTGCCTAGCTATTTGTACCTATAAAAGTGCTTCAAATTATGATAACAGACAATTATGTAAATTCGATTTCAGAACACAAAGGAATAGAGAATTTCTGTTACTGATGCATATACTAGTACAAATGATACGTCTCCTTGTGATCTTGTTGTTAAACGAAGAGAAAAGCGGGATCGTTGTCCTTTTGGCTTCTTTCTACGCGAGTCTGTTTACGTGGTTCATTATTTTACCGAGGACTGACTTTTACGACATTCAATAGTACCTATATTGCAGCGATTATTCTCTGAAATAAATATTTATCTTCTTTCTTTCTATCTTAAATGTACTCTTGAATTGTTCTGCAATAAAGTTCATGCTACGTAATTGCCACGATAGAAACAACTAACAATTTTTGTTACCAATGTTAAAATGGCAACGAATAGGCAGTATTGAAAATTGAAATCCTATTGAAAGTTACTACGAATACATGAGTAGCAGTCTGTTTCATAGTCGTAACAATCATGACACGTGCACGAGGATATGTGATTGTTTTCGTAAAACCTGTTATTTTAGAACAATTGAAAAGTCATACAATCGGATTCCATCAACTTGTATTTATTGTGTTAAAACGCTCGAAGCCCTACGTTTGTTCAAAGTTCGTCCGTCCTAGCTAAATAAAAGGATTCATGGCGCATGCGCACTATTCACCTTAATCCCTTGCGACTTTTATTCAGTGGGAAAGAGGTTCCCCGAATCATTCTACTAGTTAAAGGTGAATGCAATGTTTACGGAAGTAATAATATAATAGAATGAAAATGTGTAAATTGTGGAAAAGGTATTTTAAATCTCGGAAAGTAATGCTAAAACTAAGGATTAATCATTAAAAGGAAAACAATGACACGCTAAATTGGGTGAGGGGATAACCAAAAGAAATTTTTACACCTCATTATATTTAAACTCTTTCGAGCCTTTAAGTAATTGTGTATACTTAATATTATAGTGTATTTTAACACTATACTAATATACAATAATACCTATAAAGTTGAAGAGTTTGTTTGTTTGAACTACTGGACCGATTAGAAAATTTATTTTAGTGTAAGAATGGACTATCCATTTATTGAGGAAGGCTATATAATATCACACTAAGATGAATAGGAGAGGAGCAGCAATAAAAAATATTGCGAAAACGGCAAATATATATATATTCCTTTTCGTTATTACTGAACAGTTGTTTATTACTTGTTAATTAGGTTTATGTAGACTGAAACGCAAGTCGCCGTGTGATGCGATGATAGAGTAGAGTAAACCGCAATTGTTTGAAGTTACCCATCTATCACCTTACCTTTATACATATTAAGGTACGCAACAACTACGATAAAACCGTTTGTGATTTACAATGAGGCCTATTTTCTCGTCAAATAGGATATTTCTAAGTGCGTAAAATAAAGATTTCTCGGATTTTTTTTTCATAATGTATATTTTGTTCAATACCTAACTCTTTTTTCTAGGTCTTTGTTTAATAGTTTGGTCGATATCAAAATTTCTTGACAAACCTGTCATGTCCAATTAATGTCCAAAGATCATAAATTAAGGTAGGTTGGCTTGATTGTTATGTCTAGAAGTGTATCTATGTGTATTTTCCTATCTGAAGAACGGTACCATTAGTGATAAATGATAATTTAAGTAACGGGTCGTTTGCTATGGTTGGTGAGCACAAGACAAAAGTGACATATACGACGCTAAAGCGGCAACCGCAATTGTTTGAACCCATCGGAGTGTCACCCGTCTATGAAAACCTACGAAGCAGGAACACAAATAGAATAAATATATTACGCGCATTCCAATTCACACAAAAGTGTTACTGCTATTTCTGAAAACAAAACAAAATATATTAGTAAAGAAATTAATACACAATGATTGACTTCAGATCATTTTAAGATAGGCTAAAGAGACATAAAATTCAGTATTAATAAACACAGAGTAAACAGGAAGTAAACTCTAATTTGCTCTTAATCCTAGAATTAACAACATAGAGCATAAATGTAAACCATTCGTATATTAATAATTTGGAGAAAAATGTGTGGAGTAGTATCATCAAAAACAGATTCATTTTTCTCTGTCCTAGAAGTTGTAACACATCTTTGATCGTTTAACTTGATTAGTTATTTGAGTGTTATAACTTCACCATTTTCAATTTCACTTAAGAGTGTCTTTCTTAATATTAAGACCACTAACTACGCTTAATCTCATTACTCATTGGCCCACGCCATCCTAAGGTTGTCGGGAACGTGAGACTTACAGTCTACTTCTCAGAAAAGTGTTTTATAAACTAATTACGGGAACCTCTTATCCCATCCTGTAAGACGTGACATCGTTTCAGAAATATATAGTTAGTAACTATTTGAAGTGAAAGCGAGCTCGTCTGACCGTAGTTTATGTTCGTAGACGGGTGCAATACCCCGAGTCGGTCACCTTATTCGAGAGTTCACCGACATAGCGCGGATAGGCAACGTCAATGAACGTGGATAGAACAAAGCCGCAATGTCCGCTCTGCTAGAATCTGTCATACATTGGAAAAGTTTCACTTTCACACTTACAATGCTGAATACAAACCTCTCCTAATTGAAAGTACTTAGCTTGGACCTAAATAGCATGTACAGAAGTTAGTTAAGGAAACTAAGGTTCAATTGTCTTAATTTCTTTTATAAACGTGTTTTGTTCTTTGTTTTAAAATTGACATTATAATGGCATGACATGAATATGTACATTAAAGAGTGTCTATAGTGAATTGTTTTCTAAAGACACTGAATCTTCGTCCACTAATCGATTCATTACACAATACATCTAAGCGCGTTTTTTTTTTCAAAAATGAAACTGTTTAATATATTCTTCGATTCAGAAATCTAACGATTTACATTGTTAATGTAATTCTCTTTAGTGTAAATAAGATAACCAAGGCCAGAGAACTAAATAATTACTTATCTGTACCTACATGTGTTAAATTAATGATACAAAATCGATCATTGAGCAAACAATATCATTACCTAATACATTACACACTGGACCACCAGGATAAATAAATGATGAACAACTAATCCACACATTCACATTGTTCAAATAGAACGAAAACAAGCAAATAGTACCTAGCTTGATGACACAAATTGAAGTGACGTGCTTTCGCCTATTTAATCTGTATCTAACCGCAATCTCGTCTCCCAATACTTACTCGACTGAGCATAATTAGAAACTAGGCTAGATCTGAATGGATAATCAACGTATCAATCCGCACACGGCTTTAGAAAATGTGGTTATCATTTATACCTGTATCTATATAACTAAATAAAATTGAAGTGTCCGTAATATTACAATAACCACTTATTACTTAATTCTTACGGTACACGTACCAAAATACTTTTTTTTTGTTTTGTGTCTGTCTGTGTGATCCGGCTATTCTCTGAAACGGCTACAGCGTTTTTGACGGGACTTTCAGTGGCGGGTAGCTGATGTAATAAGGAGTAACCTAGGCTACTTTTATTTTATTTTCGCCTCGGCATACGTTTCCCGAAGCGAAGCGAGGGCGAGACCACTGGTTTGTATTTAACATCGTAGCGCGGGTTCCTTTTATGTACATTGTAAACAATTATCCTCTAAAAATTGATTGCCGTAAATCGATGGATTATCTCTGGATTCATAAGATACAGCATTAATTTAATAAATACAGAGTGGAGAAAGAAAATTTTAATTTACTCTTCGTATTAATTAAAGTTAATTCTAGGATTATAGGATTATCTTATTTACCTACGTTACTTAATTCGAGCGTAAGTTCAGACCTGCCGTTTATTAAGAGATTTTTATTCAGAGGGTTGTTAGCTTAGAACAAGGACTTTCTTCCGTGCTTGTTAGACAT
>LGAG01000688.1:278101-298315 GCA_001278395.1 Lerema accius | reverse complement strand
CAGAACAATGGATCAAATACATAAATAATTCTTAACTCGGGGCGTTATTTAGGCTTTATTTTTTTAAATCAGTCCACTCTATCAAAAGTTACCAAAATTTAAAGTTTGAGTGACTGACGTGCGTGATCAGCCATATTCAATAACATACAACAGTACGAATAGTACTTATTTATTTTAACCTAAAAGATACACCGAAGCGAAGCGAGAGCGGGTCCACTAGTCTACTTCCTACAGCCACGCGACAGACACGCTACAGCCTACACGAGTAGACCAGTTTTTTTTAGTCAACCCTTAAGGGAGTAAATGTCACACCTAACAATAATATTGAAATCGGTACACCTAGAAACGTTAAAAATTGTATAGAGGCTTCCTTATGAAACACAGGGGGAACAATGAGATTGAATTTTTGGAAATTCATGGTACCTATTCAGGTTTTATGAGGTTTATGGAAAAACAATCCCTATTGAGTTTTACAAAAAAAATTGTGTCAGCCATCTTGGATCTTAAAACAGGTGTTATATTCGTAATCAGCACCCCCAAAAACCGTGACCGCGACACCCATATTGAGTTTTACTGAAAACAATGTCTCAGCCATCTTGAATCTTAAAACAGGTGTTATATTTGTAATCAGCACCCCCAAAAACCATGACCGCGACAGCCATATTGAGTTTTACTAAAAAAATTGTGTCAGCCATCTTGGATCTTAAAATAGGTGTTATAATCGTAATCAGCACCCCCAAAAACCTCGACCGCGACACCCAAATTGAGTTTTACTAAAAAAAGTGTGTCGGCCATCTTGGATCTTACAACAGGTGTTATATTCGTAATCAGTACCTACCCCCAAAAACCGTAACCGCGACAGCCATATTGAGTTTTACTATAAATCTTACGTGAGTCTTACCATTCCCGGCCGCCCTGGTCTGCCGTCATGGGAGATTAACATTTAATAATGCTTCTGCCGCCCCACTACGGCTCTATATAAACTTGTTAAGTACTTCCCTAAAACTAGATAAATAAAAGTATAAATCGATTTCACACATTGCCGATGGACCAACTGGTATTCTATACAATCCCCAGGGATTGTACACATTGCCTAGGCAAAGTATGAAACGGGCAATCATATTCGTAATAAATTCAAATTCAAATCATTTATTTCGTCTTAGGAACTAATAGCTCACTTAACGAATGTCAAAAATTATAATATTAATAACATTATAAAAATTAAATTAAAGTTCCTAAAGTCTCGTTAGACACTAATATTTCATACATTGCCCAAACGCCCCAGGCATTTTATACATTGCCTAGGCATTGTATACAATACCTGCATTTTACACATTGCCGGTAACATATAAGTACACGATACACATACCGAAATGACATTTAAAAAAATTTTGTCTGTCTGTCTGTCTGTCTGTTTGATCCGGCTAATCTCTGAAACGGCTGGACCGATCTTGACGGGACTTTCACTGGCAGACAGCTGATATATCAAGGAGTAACTCAGGCTACTTTTTTTTACTTTCGTTTCGGCGTAGGTTTCCCGAAGCGAAGCGACAGCGGGTCCACTAATTTTATATTAAAAATTATAATTTCCGCAAGCAAAGCTGCGTGCAACAGCTCGTAGGTACATACGTAATAAAAACCTTAAAAATAGACTGACAGACACGCTACAGCCTAAACGGGTATACCTGGAAGCATGATTTTCGTTAAAAGAGATGAAAAACATAATTCAATGATTTTCTAAAATCAACCTTTAAGGAGTAAATATTGCCCATAATAATATTACTGAAATCACTCCTACGTAGAAAATGAAAGATTTTACAAGGTTTCCTTATGAAATATAGAAACACTAAGATCGAATTTTTGGAAATGAATGATCTAAAGGGGTGAAATAGGGATTGTATCGTTGTGAGAAAAGTGACTGAAAGTGACATTATAATAAGGATTTAAAAATAAAAAACATAGCTACTTATTTAAAAATTTTTGGAAAATCAACCCCTGTGGTTGATAACTAAAGACTTTTGTTTTGCCCTTAGTTTCAGTCACGGCCCGATTAGTTTTAGCCGTTTTATATTGAAAACTATGATGCAATAGCAATTTGCGCTAGCAATTTGCGGGCAAGCTAATAATTACAAATATTTTTTTTACGTAACGTTAAGTAGGTACGGTACGGTACCTACGATTTGTTAGAAAATTTACACGTATTTCACAACTATCAATACCTACATCCCGTATGGTCTAGTGGCTAGGATACCTGGCTTTCACCCAGGAGGCTCGGGTTCGATTCCCGGTACGGGAATTATACGAAAATCCATGCGCTTTTTGTCACTTACTTTTTTTCTTCTTTTTGTAAAATATTATTACTTTTATTAAGATAGGACTTAAATTAAAAAAAATGATCTTCGAAATCTGTGTGAGCATCTAAAATATTAAGCTGTAATAATAAAGCTTAAACACTTAGGATATTAGGTTTATGCTGGTTATTATGGTTTTGGTGTGATGGTGATGCTATTTAACCACATAGACAAACAGAACTTTCATTTTTAATTTAAACTGCAATAACAGTTTGTATCAGTATAAATAAATATACTTAACATAGCTAGTCAACTTAGTTCATAGGTTATTTGCTAGATGGCGCTTATCAATTATATATGTTACGGTAAACCTGATGAATTGAAAATTATTAATAATTTTTCAAAATTATTAATAATAACCACATCATTTGATAAATGTGAATAATCAGTTGAAATTCATTACTTTTACAAGTTATTATTAATAATTCGCTATACACATTGGTAAAAGTAATAAATTAAGTAAGAACCAAGGTTTTTTATCAAACAGGTATTTAATTTATGGGATATTTTTAAGTCTAACTACATCATATAACTTATGACCTATCTTTATGTTCTACAATAAATTTTATTATTACATGAAATAAATTATTTTACTGCAAATAAACTGATTTTTTATCGAAACTAGAAATATAAATAATTCGAAAACATACTCGTAATTATATTATGTTGTTGATGTCAACAGTCTTTAATATATTTTTCTCAAATGCGCACCTAAAAAGCTGCTTGACTTACAAAAATAATGTTATTGTACTAAAAATTCTGATTGTAGGTACATTAAATCAAAATTATCAGGCGTGAAAGCGGGGGAAGGGCGGGCCGCCCTTAACGGGGGATCTGCGGGGGGCGAAGCCCCCGGCCAGTCTAAGAAGGCCAAGGTCCTGTAAAAGATAGTTGGCTAGGTTAGGTTCGTTAGGTCGCTTTTTTAATCCAAGAAAAAGGAGGGACCCCGCGTGAGCGGGGTCCCGTCGACGTCTGTGACAGATAATTAAAAAGTTGGTTAAATAGAGTTGCGTCATATACCTACAATTGTTGCCAAAATCACATATGTTAGAGTTGCCAATTTTGACATACAATTAAAATTATTGATTGAAAATAGGAATTTTTTAATGTAAAATCGTGACTTTTTATTTGTTAGTCAAATACCAACCGAAACGGGTCTTAACTGTGACATAGTAGTTCGTTTGCTTAAAACTTTATTACATTTATCAGTACTAAGGTTAAATTATCAATAATCACCGATAAATGTGATTAATTTCTCACATTTACCACTGTTTCCGGTAATTATTAATAATAGTGAACAATTATTAATAATTTTCAGTTATTCAAATTTACCGTAACATATACACTCACATAGAATACTATTCAGTCTACGTACTTATTCAGACGTATTATCTAATCTATGGTTTTATTTGACATTTGAATGAATGGCTGTTGGTTTCACCAAGTTCGTTTGACATTTTATATCCTTCCTACAAAAAAATGTAGGTAGGTAAGGCAGATAGAAAGACGATACTGTGCAACAGCCCTTATTATTCTATCCTACATTTACATTTGAGATTGTTTACAAAAATGAGTTCTGCAGCAATTATCTGAGATCCACGTTACCGTGCAGTTTTGTTTAAGTTTCTTGTGTTTAAGAAATGAGTAGCGGCTTCTGGTAAGTATTATTCTTCTCTGAAACCAGATGTTAACGTATAACTCGTACTGTACATTGTTGTATTATGGTACTTTTTACTATAGAAAACTTGTTGCTCATTGAGCACTCTTTCTTTGCTATCCTGAATTAATTTGACATTGAACGCGACTCATACTGAAGACACAATCTGAGCTCATTTTTAACTTTTGTACTCGGAGTATTGATCCATAAAATTTACATGCATGGTTGGTCAGTGCAAGTCAAGTGCACGAACGATAATTTCATAATTAATGTTTTAAGACATAAAAAATATGGTACCATTGACAGTACTGATTTCAATAGTTGTTATGAAAATGTGAAGTCATACCCTTCATTGGATAAAAATAAATTGTATAAAAATCTTTCAAAAATATTAACTTACAACTTAAAATCAGGTGATATTTTAGAAAAGAATTAAGGTAGGTTCTCAGTATTTTAATGTATAACTCACTAAGGTCTGTTAATAACATATCTTTCTGTCATCAATCTTTGTGTGACCATGTTGTTACAATTTTAAGGAAACTAATTGTATAAGTTATTACTTTAAAAGTTAACTATAAACAAATGAACCTGCATGACAGACATACATAGAATCAAATTATTCATATAAATGAGCTTATCAATGATAGCCGTAACCTATCCAAATTAAGATTTAAACATAAAGTTTGACGTGCCAGTGGCAATATGCTACATTTTCCTAGTTGAATCAGAATACTGTTTGTTCCTTTTAATAACATCATAGATGTTAGTGATACTAAGTGTAGCACAATTAATTAAATTTACTTTACCTACACATTGTATTCTATTATATGTACTCTTGGAGATAAACAATGACCTCAAACTCCAATAGCCTAATGTGAGACTGGTTTTTAATAACAATACATTCCTGACCTCTCTGTGGGTAATACTAATAATAACTTATTATCATTTAATATTAGTATTTTAAGCTGTACAATTTTAATTTAGCTATTTAGTTTCACTATTGTGTACAGCAGGCTTTTTTCCAAAGCAATTCAAGTTGTTTCTTTATTGGCAAAATTTTGCACTGTTGCACCAATAACATTACATCATTATTGTCATCATTGCCCAGTGAGTCATTAAGAAACTGCAGGTTATTTGATATTTGACTATCGAGATATCTTAATTGTGACTGGGCACTAGGTTTTATATAACTTATGTTTAATTTTTTAATGGGACATAGCAATGATTGACATCATTAATCTACCACAATTTAATAGACCTAAAGTCTACAATTATGCTTCTTAAATACATAGATGTTAAAGTAAAATAATATTTTCTTAAATGAACTTTTGACGACCCCATAGCTTAGTTGGCAGTGACCCTGCCTGCGAAGCGAGGGGTCCTGGGTTCGATTCCCGGTCGGGGCAGATATTTATGTGACAGATAAATGTTTGTTCTCGGGTCATGGGTGTTAGTGATGTGTTATTTGTGTTGTGCATGCCACCCACGACACAGGGAATCCTACTGCGGGGGTATGAGTGTGTTAGCCTTTATTTATTTATTTTCAGAAGTACACAAAAACATGATTGTATTTTATCAATCCTGATCTATTTAAACCCTTAAAACTTATCATGTAATTATGGTAAAAAATGAAGGTAATTAAAAATTCCAACAGGATCCTCTCTGTTAAAGACATTTCTTTTTACCTTTTATAGGTAATGGGTCATTGCTGGTGCAAGAACATGGCACCAAACACAGAGGTATACGCCCCGGCCAGGCCTACACCACGGGCTCTGCAAGCCGTGGAGCCTCGTGTGCGTTTGCCGAAAGTGGTGGATTCAGCAATTGTAGACCGACTCATCATCGAAATGCTGACACTCATATCTACATTCGTTGATAAGTATGTACACTTGATATGTATGTTTGTTTAATAATAAGGAAATACACTTGTGACCCTGAATGTAATATGCTGAATAGCTTGTAACTTCTATGCACAAATGAGACATTATAGACAATGATAAACATTATGTCTAGCTGGGAATGGAATTCAATACGCCATGCTTGCTAAGCAAGTTCACTATCTAATGTTCTACAAAGTTATGTAGGTAACTCTAAAAGGTGATTTTATTTAAGTAGTAAAATCACCACATCAACTTTGCCATAGCTATGACTGATAAATGACAAAGCAATGCGAAGTTTCCTTCAATATCCTGGATAACTATTAAACACAATTGGTACCCATTGAGTTTTATTTTAACTAATGTTTGTTATATTGTTGACATAAAGCTAATTTAAAAGACGGTAAACTATGTAACTTAACCTCATGATCACAAACCTTTGTAGAAGAGGTCTAGTAATTGTGACATTTGCAGTTCACTGCATTAATATGCAGGGTAGTTGTGACTTAAGGATAAACAGAGCTTTTATGTCATAGTATAGTGCTCCACATTTCTACTTTTTAACCGACTTCTAAAAAGGAGGACGTTCTCAATTCAGCCGGTATATTTTTTTTATGGCTTGTGAATTGTTTTACTTTATACTTGCAGAAAAGTAATAAATAGCATGCAATACTCAAGCCTACCGTTCCAATATTTTGTAGTCTCAAAATTCTTTTTACAAATAATTAAAAAAGAGTGCTGTGTGATATTTCTTTCAAGTAATGCAAAGCCAACGTGAAACTATTACAAATAGAAAATATTAATACTGATATTAGCTGTGCATTATATTAAAATATATTGTATATCAAATGCAATAATGGGCAATGCTATTTAACAAGCCCTTCGAAGCACAAACCCCTTGAATTTTGTATCTTGTGGTCATTGTTTCTAGTCACAATACTGGAAATGAGTTATCTTAGTTGATTACTAATGATGTACACAAACCATAAGCGCTGCGTTACATTCTTCAATATGTAATTGTGAATCATAAGTCTGATTTAACTTAAGCAATGCAATTTTTACAAGTTTTCATTTAGTTTTTTAAATTTCACCTGCTTCCCGGTGTCCTATTGAGCTAAAATTTTACACACTGGTGCAGTCCTGATGACAATGCATGTTTATAATAAGCATGATGTGATATTGCTACCAGGATCGGCTCCAGACATTTGAACTCCTCAACGGTTAACAGTAGGGACTTGAAATTTTTCATTTTTTAACTTTTTAGTTCCTTTTCTTATTAACAAATAATAAAAGCTTGTTTTAAAAAAAATCTTTTAATTTCATGTTTATTTAATACAATGTGAGTGTGAGGGGACAACATGATGTTTTACGCATGTAATAACTATTGAAACATCTTTATACAGATTTACAGTTGAAATTCCCTATGCAAAGCGTGATCGCAATAATATTCTCGATTCTGCGAATACCCAACTTATGTCAAAGTTCATTCAAGCTTCAATTCCATTGTGTGCTAAATATAGAACACCAATATAACAGTATGTACTAGTTTACTTCAGTTATATTAGCTGCATTCAACTCTATAATGCATATTTGCGACTTTATTCATTTTAAAGTATTGATGTTGTTGCAATGATTTGTTTCCTTTATGAATATAATCTGGCGTACATGTCGTCCATTGATCAAATGAATGGTATTACATTATTTTACTTTATAAATTAGGCAGTCAATGCAGTATATCCCTTGAAATTGATAATAATATTAATTAAAAGATCTGTTTGTAATTATATTTGATTATCTTTATTTAAAAAGATGTGTGGGGGAGTTTCTTTCCCCTTTCTTCTCCTCCATATTAAAGCACCTTTACGAAATGGGGGTAGATAAAAAAAAATGATTGACGTGCGTTAATGTATAATTGATACCTAAATGATTTTGAATTTGATTTATATAATAATATAATATAAGACAGCATTAATTAGTCTCATGTTCCATCCACATTGTTCCAGTGAGGAAGAGTCACCGGTTTGTTTGGTGAAGCTACACGTCATAGCCGATTCAGAGGAGGGTTGGATACAAGTGGTTACGTCCATGGTAAATGTTGTCCCACTAGAGGACCCATTCGGCCCGTCCGCCATCACCATACTGTTAGATGATTGTCCCTTACCGTCCAAGGATTTAGTACTAAGGGTAAGTATTTCAAGATAGTTTTAAATTAGTAATTATTAATTGGAAAACAAAAAACCGAAAGCTACAATTTTTTTTAGAACTTGGGCGGGGCTATGTCTAATAAAAAAATATGCATTTATATCTCGTTTTTTTCGTCGTGATTTAAAAGGTAAACAATCTTAGCACATCTTTCATTTATTTCATTAATTAAAAAAAAATTTAATGTTATTGTTTGTTCTGTAGTTTTTTTTAATTTGTCTGTATTATTTTTAAATCGATATTTACGTAAATAAGACACTGTAAGATTGTTTACCTTTTAAATCACGACGAAAAAAACGAGGTACAGTTTATGTTACTCTCACAATAGACAAATTCTATGACATCTCACAAGTTGAAATGTGGAAGTCATTGGATTTCAACAGTGATTTGATCTTTAGCTCTTCATATTGTAAAGAGATTTGCCTTCAAATATAATAGTTATATCGGAAGTACCTACTAATACCTATTTTTATGTTATGTTACAGCTAATGCACAAGATATTCAAAGTGTCGTTAGAGCGCGCCAGTATGGGAGATCTAAATGTGAGAGTGGAACGTAATATATGCGTGGTGCTCGGCTGTATGGCGGAGAAACTAGCGGGGCCTAACAGTATCGCAATCCTCACCGGACATATACTCAACTATCTCTATGCTTTCCTGGTAACTAACATGTCTTAATCTTACCTCGTTCTTTTCGTCGTGATTTAAAAGGTAAACAATCTTAGCACAACTTTTATTTATTTCATTAATAAAAAAAAAATTAGAAGTACACAGAAATTTATTTTAACATTAAATTATTGTTTATTCTTTAATTTTTTTTAATTTGTGTCTGTCTTATTTTTAAATTGATAATTGCAATTAAAAGACACTGTAAGATTGTTTACCTTTTAAATCACGATGAAAAAAACGTGGTATATCTATCTATACATATAATAAGATTGAAAGTTGGGGGGCTCTGTTTGTCTGTGTGTTTGAAATAGCATCACGCCAAAACAGCTGATTTGACAGAACAAAGGATGAAATACATTAATAATTCTTCACTCAGGACATTACTTAGGCTTTATTTTATTTAAATCAGTCCACTCTATCAAAAGTTATAACAATTTAAAGTTTGTATAGGATTTGTATCTGACAGACGTAGTCAGCCATATTGAAAAAACACAGCAGTAGTAGTCAATTGTTTTAATCTTTTTAGGCAACAATCTAGAATACGTTTTGTTTAGGGAAAAGTTTTTGTTTCAGCGAGATAACAGGTAAAAGATACACCGAAGCGAAGTGGGGGCGGGTCCCCCAGTTAATGTAAATAAATAGACAGTTTAATTAAAAGTGTTACATAAAACCTATACAAAGTTTCATGTCTATAATATGAGTAGAATAGGATTTTATTTCCATTAGTTCCGAAAACGACATTCAGCAATTGGCATACAGACCGACAATCAAAGTCGCTTATTACATTCTGCTCTTGTGTGTCTCCAGGAAAGAGGAGTGGAACCTCGTATAGTCCTTTTCGCTCTAATCGCTCTAGAAAAGTTCGCGCACACAACTGAAAATAAATTGGAAATAAAGGGCCGTTTGGACAAGTCCGAGAAGAATCCACTGCTCGAATTAGAGAAAATGGCAGTCAGCGAAAATTATTGGTGGCGACAAGTTGGATTTTGTGCTAAATGGGCTCTTGACAATGTTTGTAAGTAACCATTTTTTAAGAAATTATGTTCACAAAGACCAGTAAACCAATTTCGCACCACGTAAAAAAATCTTAGCTTTCGCACTCTTATTTTCTCTTTATGACTTCAAACTAACACTATTCCATTATTCACAGTCATAGTGGAAGGCAGAAAACTATCATATGAAGAGGTTGACATGTCGAACATAAATGTCATATTGAACAACAATGACGTGAGTGAATACTTGAAGATATCTTGCGATGGATTGGAGGCACGTTGTGACTCATACTCCTTCGAGAGTGTACGTTGTACCTTCCAAGTGGACGAGGGCGCGTGGTACTATGAAGCGGAAATAATTACACCGGGAGTCATGCAAATAGGATGGGCAACGAAAAATAGCCATTTTTTGAATCATGTAAGTTAACTTTACTAAGATTCAAGTACTCATGTTCACATTCAATATATTGCGTGTTATTATTACCTGAAAGTGTGAGGAAGGTTTGTTTTTGAGTGTATATATGTCTATTTCTTTGGCTAACTTTATAGCCTAAAAATTTAACAGATTTCAAATATAGGGTGTCATAAAATTCGTCTTGATTATAAGAGTTGCATAGGTTATAATTCATTTGAAAATACTCCAATTCTGGGCAATATTTTGATCAATTTTACTTTTCTAGGAAGGTTATGGCATTGGTGATGATTTATACTCTGTGTCTTACGATGGGTGTAGAAGACTTGTATGGTACAAGGCCAAACCGACCCGTACAACTGTAGTACCAGCATGGAAGCAAGGAGACATACTCGGTTGCCTCTTAGATATGGACAAACGCGAGGCTATTTTCTATCAGAATGGACATCGAATTCATACGTGTTGGGAGATATTTAACACAGTCAAGTGAGTGTTTAAATACCATTTTTTTGACAAGTAACGGTTAAATTTGTAACCAGAATGATCATCTGTTCATAAAGCTGATGTTAATGATAATTGTTATCTATCGAGACATTAGGAATTGCCATTGAATTAAGTTCTAATAAGTGAAATTTTGTTGTAATAGAGTAATTGTAATATAATTGTATTATTTAATGTAATTTTTACTGTTAGTTTCCATCACAAAATCTAATTTGAACTTGCATCCTGTGTTTACGTTATAATGTAATTATCGTGTTATGTAATACAAACAATATGTTGAACCAAATACATTATTTATAATGTACCCCACAGACATGGTTTCTTCGCTGCAGCTAGCTTCATGGCGTTTCAACAATGTAGGTTCAACTTTGGCAATGTACCATTTAAACACGCCCCGAAAAGAAACTTCCAGAGCTTTAATGAATTTGGAGAACTCACCGATGAACAGAAAAAGGTATGATATACTTTGAACTTATGTAATACAAATGGACATGAAAAGGTAACATAACCTGACCTAACTTTGTCTTCGCTCCCAACCCATTAACTGTCCCACTGCTGGGCTCGGGTCTCCTCTCACAGTGTAAGGGGTACAGGCCGTAGTCCACCACGCTGGCCTACTGCAGATTGGCAGACTTAACACACCTTCAATAAGTTTTTATGGAGAACTCTCAGGCGTGCTCACGGTTTCCTCACGTTTTTTTTTCCTTAACCAAAGCAAGTGATAATTTAGTCTTTAATACACACATAATAATTATTTTTTTAATCAGAGGTTTATTTTTGAATTCAGAAACTCCCGATCGAGAGACCAATATTCAAGCCAATGCACTACCACTGTTCATACTCTTAGATTTTACGTTACGTAGCCCTGACTTTAGTTATTAATCATATGGTATTCAATGGTTTCAGGTGGTGCCTAGAAGAATTTACCTAGAACAACTGAGGTACGCTAGTTTTAGGGAAGACTCTTGTACATTATGTTTTGATGAGACTGGATGCTGCATACTCGAGCCCTGTGGACATCGGTGAGTATAAATTACTATAGTATCTATTAATATAGTTATTATTATTACTAGTAATTATTAAAAAAGAAAAAAGAAATACAGCTGAAAATTGCCTTTCCAGGAAGGGTAATGTTTCTCGACGTCTGTATGTACATACGTATGTTAATTTATTTGGCATTTTTAACGTATAGGGTGTCATTAGATTCATCTTAATTATGAAAGTGACATAGGCTATAGATTTTGAAAAATCTTTAGCAGTCAGTTTTTGTTTTTGTGATAATAATTTATCTTCTACTCACATGATTTAATACGACTTATCTTCTAAGATAGGATAAGATTAGATTTTAAATTAAATTTAACATTTCCAGGGGCTTCTGTTCACTATGCACCTCCCAGTTGAAAGAATGTCCGCTTTGTCGGTCGGCCATATTGAATGTTCGTCGGGAACCCGCCTGACATCAATGCTGCAACATATGGCCACTGCATCCCCTAGCAATCCATTTCCAAGGAAAACTCTACATTCCCGTATTCTCGGATATATTTTACATGCTATTATCTGCTAACAAATGCTTAACAACATGCTGTCAACAAAATAAGGTATGAATCTTCACTTTTCAACTGTAGTGCGTTAAGACCTTTTGTAATCTACGACGTGTGTACAAATGCCGATTAAAAATCTATATTAATATTACAAAAAGTTATGTACACATGGAAACACATGTTTCTATAAAGGAAATTCTGCACAATACATGTTAGTCACACATTGGATCTTTCATGTAAGCTATTTAGCTTTTGTTAATACCTAGTACCTACACTGTAGTTTCCGATTGTTATCATATAGGGATTTTTTTAAATTTAGAATAGACGAGGGTGAAATAAATGAAGCCAAATTTACAAGTTCAAATCTTAATAAAATCTGTTCTAAATTCTAATTTATATATATTATATTCTCTGTCTGTTTTATATATATTCATTCTATATCTCTTGCATTCTTTTTTCTACCTCTGTATTGTTTTTTTCTTTCCGTGGGTGATTTATGTTTGAATCAATTCTTGACCATCTGTTATAAGTC
This sequence comes from Lerema accius, assembly GCA_001278395.1. Lineage (NCBI taxonomy): Eukaryota > Metazoa > Arthropoda > Insecta > Lepidoptera > Hesperiidae > Lerema > Lerema accius. Next base: position 285,582 of record LGAG01000688.1, on the reverse strand, counting down.
GTACTTACAACCATGTTCACATACCTATATATTACTTTCTTCGTAATCAAAAATGGTAATGTATAACCTAAAATATTAAAAAGTCAAGTGGTTTGAGTAAAGATCCTTTGTGTGATTGATGATAGATTAACATTTAAATTGGATTTTAAACACAGGTTTCCATTAGCAATATAACCATACTAAAGTCCTTGTAAACACAAATGTCTTGCAATAAAATAGTTTCGCATAAATACTGTTAGAAATCATTTAAGCATTATACATTATATCTTTAATTATTGTAACTATTTCGTAAAAGGCAAAGCTGTTATTTGTACACTATTTTTTATTATTTTAAGGCAATTTATAATTCGTACTTCTTTGATATAGCTTATAGTTGTGGAAGAAATGGGGTTCGTTTCATATCCACTATAAAAGTTACTTTTGTTGATGTCTATTGCAACTAAAATTTTGACTATTTACGATATACGGCATAAATATAAATATATCTTCACGGTGTTAAATATAGCATACAGTTGACTGGTAGATTTACTCAAAAAACGTAAGTAAAAATATTAGGTTTAAAAATTAAAATGACGCTATTGACAGATAAAATGTAGAGAGTTATGACAAATTGAATGATCCCTTAATGGTTTCGCTAGGCATTCCAAGTTTTCCTTTCAATATTTAAGTTCCATCGTCAGACCAACTTGACGATACCATATTATTGTATAGATACCCCCATATTATTGTATAATAACCCCACATACTTGACAAATTCCATGAAAAAACAGTGTTGTGGTTGAAATTCAGATGCTAAGTTTATTTTATAGAGTTAGCAACATTTAGACTGTCGGCCTTTTATATTATGTTCATGTTAACTATAATAAGCTGTTAACTTACGTACAAACATTAGCATTACATTACTCTGCGCTCAACAACCATCTTGCGTTGGGGCCCCATAGAGTAGTTACACAACAGACACATTAAACTTTCACAGAGTAGGCACTATAATAATAAGTACATATTTTCATAACTTGATTACTGTGTAGTCTAGCAGGTTATAACAGCTAAGATTTTCTGGAAAAATATGATTCCAATATGGTATAAGGCGCGGCTCAAGTCTAGTTTTAGTTAAGTCCTAATCCTTTTGAATAAAACACTTGATTGACCAACTACCACAAAGAACCCCACACACTTGATAGGATAATTAGTATACAATTAAATACATAGAAAACATAACAATAGGAATCATTATACAAATAAGACATGTTATAATTATGATTCAATGTCTCAAAAATTCAACTCTTCAACCTTGGACACACTTAAATTTTCATATTGTTATTTTCGACATTTCGACTAATGTAATATTAATAATATAATAGTTTGTTGGCTTAAATTAAGTAGCTCTCATTGGGGTTCTTAAAATTAAGTAGGATTAGATGATAAATTAATGGGATCTTATTTTTATTGCTTGTTAGCAAAGATGTCTAGAAAAAACTCTGACATAGATTATTCCTAAGCCGACTATCCTATTATGCAGGTATCGGCAATAAAGGGCACATACTTTAAACATATTATTTTTATACTTCCCTATTAAATTCCATTTATTTTGGTTATTATTTAAGCCTGAAACAGAAGGCTATAGGTTAATTTTAGTGAGACTTAGATAAAAACTTTTTGCAATGTTTAAATTTAAGTCATTTTTTTTGTATTTTTTCTCTACAATATTATTGTTCACGTTTTACCTCATATCATTAGTAGGTATAGGTACACTAAAATAATTGTTGTAAAATTAAATTCAGATTACACTATCAACTTGATATCAAGAAAATAAAAATAGTAATTCATCATGAGTCAATAGTGAAATAGTCGCCTAAAAAACCAACTTCATAGATTTTCTTAAATTTTAATTGATCCAAAAATTCGACACTTTTTGTTGGGAGAATAAACCTGCTAAGAATTGATAGTACTAAGTTATGGCTTAGTTTTCCTCCGGATAAAGAGTTATTGAAATGCAAACATGGCTATCTGAGAATAAATAACAATTGTATCCTAGGTGTAAAACTTAGACTTAGTTCGTGAAAACGGGCCCTTAGAAGGATAAAGTAATGTAAGGATTTATATAGAAATTATAATTTTAAAATTCTCGGCCTATTATAGTGTTTTGAATATCGAGTTTCTAAAAATTAGGCACAATATAAATATCTTGTTTTTTCGCGTTAAGTCAGCTAAGAAAATGTTGCACAAAAGCAATAATAAATAAATTATATTACTATAATATATTATTATGTTAAAATAAATGCATCTAGCTTGGAGGCCGAGAATAAATCGTATCGATAGTCAACTTAAATTGTGTACTTGACTATAGATACAAGCAATCTCAGTTTGCTTGTGTAATGAAATTAATATTTCTCGCTGCTACATAGTGACTCGACAATATAATTTAGTTTAATAATCCCATTATTATAACATTAATTATTAATTATATCTATAAAGCGTATTAAGCGTTTAAGAATACATAATAGTTATATTACTAAAAAATTCTATGTTACGTGTCTTAAATATTAAAGTAGTTGTGTAATAATTAAATATAATTATAGCACTATTATATTAAGTAATATATAATATAATGACCTAATAATACCTTCAGATTAATCGAGTGTGATATTTGAATCCTTAGATAACTGTGAAAATTGTTCAGCGCATCGTTTCAATTTACTGTTGGCTATTAGGTTTTTTGGCATAATTTTTAGATAACATTATAATAATAATATGGTTTATTTACAAGCATGCACAAAAAATTTAAAGTGAAATGCATTGTGTTTTTTTGCTCAAGTAATTTCTCAATGATCTTTGGTACTAACGATTCAAATTCCAATTGTTACATTTATGATAACATTGTTAAAGTACAATTGATTTTTATATTTAAATTATACAAACCATAAAGTGTAACGTGATATTATAATGCTATTGAGTGTGTAAGAGGGACATCAGATTTCATATATTTCTTTATCTTTTGTTATTTGGCTTAGTTTCCGTGATCATTAAAAAAGATATCATTAAACATCCATTGAAATATTATTATTATTCAAGCTCATTTAACGAACCACAAAACTGTGGCAACTTAAATTGCATTACGAAACAAAATAATATTTGTATTATTACAATAAATTGATCACAGGTTGTCTGTTAAAAGTTAATTTTTGCTTGCTGCGTTAATTTCAAATACATTACGTTAAATATTCATTGAAAATTCCAACCATAAATTCAAAATATATTTTTTTATTGATATATAAGTTACATCGTCCTAAACGTAAGTAATGCCAGGCATTCAATTGTTCTAAGTCATTCTTTGTATTATCAGTTTCTTTTAAGCCGTCCGAAATGTGTTATAATTTAATTCTTTACTTTCTACTAAATATTATATACACACAACGACAGTTGATGTTTATGTTAAAGATTAGGTGTTTGTATTAAATTTTGATTGTGTGATAGAACCCAGTGTGCTATTTTGTGTTTATGTTTTAAGAGATCATTCATTGATTACTTTCTTTAAATTGAGGCTCACAGATATAATATTGTCTGTTCATTGGTAAACGAACTAATTAGTTATAACGTTGTATTATTATTCTTGTTTAGAAATAAATTTGTTGATTCTAAGATTGTAAGCTAGTTAATAGGATTATATACTGGAGATTGCATACATAAAATATGTCGCGAGCGTTGAATGAATGTCACTTGTTGATAATATCATTTTGCTTATAGCTTTTGAAGCAATTATTTCTTCGTCTAATATGTTGTGGGGTTTCAATGCTGGCGACATAATAGGCGCAAGACTTATTTAGTAAATTTACAGTAACGTTAAAATTTTACAATTTATTTCGTTTATTAAATAAGGCGCCAGATAAGCGATCCAGTATAAAGAATAGGACCCACATTTGATTAATAATGCAAATTGTAGTGGATATAAATGTATCAAATAGCTATATTTCTTGATACATAATATTATTGGTCGACTTAACGATGGCTTTCGACTAGACTCGTCGTCTTTTCGTCGTTCGCCTTTGACTGTTCTCTAATATCATTGTTACGTAGATTATAAGGTAGCATGTTATAACTAAGTTGTTATGATCTAGCATGGTCTTTAGTAAATTCAATATTGATTTGGTTCTAAGGCTTTATTTCTAGATTTTGCGAGTGACGCGATAGGACATCGGATCGCACTTGTTAATTTGATAACAACGATTATTATTTATGCCTTTCAAAATATTGTTTAAGAAAAGCATTGGATCGTGTTCGTGTGCATTTATTAAAGCTTACGTATAATTTTGTACTTTTTTAGTTTTTCACTTATCACGTCTTTTTTTGTTATTGCTTAAGTCTGATGGGACAAAAACGGAATTAATGTCCATTCTTATAGTATAGTCTACATGCAATACTATTTTCGTACATATGATTATTATGGTACTAAATCGATATATCTAAATATATTTTTTATCACCTTGTCTTTACACAGTACTCTCTATAATTCTATATATTAAAATAAATTATTCAAGTATTGTTGCAAGTATAATAAACAAAGAATATATATTAATGTTCACTGTTAACTATTTAAGTAAATGTTCAGTAAAGGTACTTGCTGTTTAACAGCTCATAGTAAAGGATTCCAATTAAAAATTTTGTAGTCTAATAATTTCGTTCACTTTACTTCCAAAATGGTCTGTTTAGTTTTAGTTACGTATTAGGATATTCCAAAAAAGTTAAGAATTTTAAACTAAATAAATAGAAAATCCACTGTTTAATGTATAATCCTTGTAAAATATTTTTTTGCTGTGCGATTACTAACTAGTAATTTGATATGGGTATATATTTAGTACGTCAACAAACTGGTAGAAGGAAACATTACAAATAGACAAATAGTCATTTTGTAGGCCACCCTCCCCTAGAGGTAAATCGAGGTTGGATTATAAATTAATAAGGTTCTTAATTGTTTTAAATAACGCTGAATTTACTTATCCTAAATTGAAAAAAAATCTACTGTTAAGTTGGCTGGTTGAGGAGGGGTTTTTTTAAATAAAACAACATTAATGATATTAGAAGTGATAAACTTTTAATTAGAATACGACAGTAACAACCCACAACCGCTTCGAAGTAACATTGCCCGAGTCAGCCCCACCACAGAAGTGGTCTTAACTTTTTTTAAACTTTGAACATAGCTGTAAAAGTTCGCCAACTTTATTCAGTTATCTAACGAGTCTGCGACAAACAAGACGGCGATTCTTACAATAGTCCTATTTAAACCTCGTTTTTTTCGTCGTGATTTAAAAGGTAAACAATCTTGGCACTACTTTTATTTTTTTCATGAATTAAAGAAAATATTTAGAAGTATACAGAAATTTATTTTAACATTAAACTATTGTTTATTCTTTAATTTTTTTTTATTTATGTCTGTCTTATTTTTAAATCGATAATTACAATAAAAAGACACTGTAGGATTGTTTACTTTTTAAATCACGACGAAAAAAACGAGGTATAGTCGGGGCTATTTAATGATTACTTAAGTATCATGTATATGCTATACCTATTTTCTTTGTTATATAACGTCGAGGGAACAGGGGAGGTGCCAGGTTACGCAAATGTTGTTTACGTAATTCTTGAATAGCTCATTATGTAACAGCTGTGGGCGTTAATTATATAACATGGTGTAAATACGAAAGTTAAAACGCTAATCTTATCTACCAGACGTTATCCCTATCTTGTCGTATCAGTTGGGGTCGATCTGTGATCACCAATATTCGAATGTCCTACATAGTAGAAAAAATAAAATCAAAAATATATAAAAAAAGGTAAAAAAAATTGTTCTTTTAAGGTTAATTCTATTGCTACGGACACTGGGCACTTATAGTTTAAAAGGAAAATGGTTTGTGAATTTTTGATAGTTATCACTGATAACTTATCAGGCAACTTACGATTACTGATAGAGGTATTTTACAAACGACCGTTAAAAGTTCAGTATATAGGTAACCACCGTCACTTCAAACCATATCTATAAAATTGTAACGTGTAAAAAAAATTACACAAACTTGTTAAATAACTTCTCGTTTAGTATAAATTATAGTCTTAAATATTTTTAAGTACACATGAAAATTGTCTGATATCGCCTATTATTATTAAGTTACTGCTTTGATATAACATTTGTGCGATAGCTACTTAGCACAAAATACAATATTTGTTATGTGTGACAATGATTAAATATTAAATTAATACGAGAGAAATGCTAACTACCAATTAATGAAGCGAGATACGACAAATTAAAATTAAGACATTGTTGTATATCGCAAAAATATATTCTTCACACAAATACGTACAATAAAAACATTCTACATACATATTTACTTCTAGTTGTATGGTCCTTTATATACTTAGTACTTTAATTACCCTTTTTCAGTTATGCTCGCCTATTTAATATAATAGTTAAAGTAATATGTCACTTAAGATAATAATATACTTACCCAAATAAACTATGTACATTTCTCCTCGTGTATTATTTCTAACTTGCTCCTGGTCTTTATAAATTTAATTTCAATGCAACTACTAACAAGTTTATTTTTCTTGTGGGATCCTAATTATCCAGATAGATATTCAATACAACCCTTAATACATAATGAAGGACAAACAAACATCCTAAGCGACGATAGACATAGACCCAAGGATCCCCCAAAACCCTCACCTTAGTCCCCGCAAACAGCTGCAGCGAGGGGAATAGTGTTATATCTTACAAACCTCGGACCTTCAAACCTTCAGAGGGCAGGATATTTATTAATTTAATAGGTAACCAACTTCTTACATCGGTCATTCTCATTGCATATAGCGCTCTGGTTCAAGAAAGGTATAACGGCATCCGCTAAGTTATTCACTGTTTTAATTTGCAATTCGAGTAGCAATACTGTTTTATGTATGATTATGGAAATTGCTCGGCATGATTGTAAACAGTTAAAAGTAGGCAGATGAGTAGGTATACCTCGTTTTTTTCGTCGTGATTTAAAAGGTAAACAATCTTGGCACTACTTTTATTTATTTCATTATTTAAAAAAAATATTTAGAAGTATACAGAAATTTATTTTAACATTAAATCATTGTTTATTCTTTAATTTTTTTTTTTTCAATTTGTGTCTGTCGTATATATAAATCGATAATTACAATAAAAAGATACTGTATACCCCGTTTTTTTCGTCGTGACATAAAAGGTAAACAATCTTGGCACAACTTTTATTTATATAATTAATTTAAAAAATATTTTGAAGTATACAGAGATTTATTCTAACAATAAATTATTATTTTATTCTTTAGTTTTTTTTAATTTGTGTCTGTCTTATTTTTAAATCGATAATTACAATAAAAAGACAGTGTAAGATTGTTTACCTTTTATATCACGACGAAAAAAACGAGGTATAAAAAATCTTTACCTTAGCCTAGTATTACACTGCGCCAGGATTGTAATA
>LGAG01000688.1:252034-274016 GCA_001278395.1 Lerema accius | reverse complement strand
TGACATTTCACCGCCGCTTTGACAGGCTAGGCCCGAGAAATCATTATAAAGCTGCGATTGTGGCACGAAAGAGGGGGAATCGGTGGGATCTAATGGGGACGTGCTCATCAAAGCTGGCTGTGATAGTTACATAATGATCTATAACAAACCGACTTTGATGGCAAGACCCACATTTATTTTTCCTGAAAATTTTTAAGGAATCAAAGACTCGGATTACAATCAATTAGTTATTCAATAATGTCTATACAATATAATGTGTACACAATAAATATTATTACAAAAATAGAATTAACATGTAAACCAATTAAAACTATTGAATTATTCATAACGTTTTATTCATAGCGTTCACATACTAATAGTTATAGATTTTTCAATAATTTCGCAGGGATTCGCTTGGGGCCAACTAAATATATTTACATATCCACACGTTACAATGCATTTGACGATAATTTTAGTACCGATCAAGTACACATCATACCAGGGTTACCATAACATCACAGTTAACGTAATATTCTTAGTTGTTTAATAGATTGTATGATAGTACCGACTTATCCGACTGCGCCAGATAAACGATAAGGTTTGTCGAGCGTAGTTTAGGTTAGGTATCAACGTCCATTTATCTCATCTCTCTCAATAACTAATTAAGAAAACAGATGGCGCCACTTATTTTTCTTTTCTTTCAAAACTACAGTTTCCGAAAATTAAACCACGATTAATTTCTACACAATAAGCTCTCCACCATGAAATTTTGGACTGAATTAGTAGAGCCTTTGAATCAAACCGTATCATTATGTATAGTATACAGATGCTAGAACTCCGGGCTCTGGCTAGTTGATCCCCTATTTTGTCACATTAAATACTCCCAACCTTAAATTTTCATGTACCTTTAGTAGGTAAACGCTCATCACATTCGATCACTGTCGCTATGAAGACGTTTCAATAATAGGATAGAATAGGATTAGCTGGTCCCTTGAAATACTATTAAATAATACACAGAATAATTGGATAATATTACGTTAACTTATGCTTTAAAATTAATGTTCAATAAATAGGTACATGTTACAACAATTACGCTCATATTTAACAATATTAAAAATATTATAATATCGTATACGTTATACATCAATAGTTTTAATCTATAATTTTTTGGAGTAGGTACAGCGCTTTTGCTGAATAAATTGTCTACGTCAATTTAAGTTTTTATTTCTCGTGGCACTAACCCGCGGTAGGTAGTTACTGTCATTAGTGTTAGTTAATTGTTTTTTTTTTCGCGGTACTTAGAGTGTAGGTAAGTCTGCATTTACGGAAGTCACTTAATCTAATGAATGCATCATAAATGTAACGCATGACAGCCATATATGAAATATGCAAAAGATTTTTCAATATTTCGGATTTTCCAATATTTTAAGTTAAAGCATGACCGCACTGCGGATCCCTGGGGAAGCTAATAGCAATTTAGTTCCGGTTTAGTAATAGGCTGAAGAATCGTCGTTCTTATATTTTGTAGTAAAAAGACCGAGCAGACGTAGTTCTCATAAATATTTTGTCTATAGGTAGTTTGGTTGATGCGTCTTTTCAGATCAGGTACTATCGAACTTCCAACTTTCGCTTGATTTTAGTATATTCTCATTAAGTTGTGACTAAATTTACTACGAAAACCTTTCAAATAGTTTAGCTCGTTCCTTGCAGTCTCTCGTCATAAACACCGCTTAAACAGGTCTAACTACGAGTATGGTCCTAAACATAGATATAGATAATAATTGTCTATTGTCCTTAACCATATTCGATGCCTCTAAGCTAAAATACATCACAGATTTTTTACTGAAATCCCTTCAGCAGTTTAGGAGGAGTTCAGAGACAGACGCAAGTACCTACGCTGTCTTTTTATATCAAGATAATAATTTCTTCAGAATAAATAAATGTTTAGTAATAGAGTTACTAAGACTTTCCTTTTCAACCCAATTACCTACGTAAAGACCCCGCGGATCTTATTTTTTCATCGTTCCAAATCGGTAAGAAATTATTTTCTCAATATAAATTTGTTTAAGAAACTTTGTTACTAACGATCATCATACAAGTTTGAAACAATTTTTTTCACTTGTCGGTCGCTTACTTTGAGTATAATCAACTTACATATAACTTTGGACTTAGAATATTTTCGTATAATATAGTTACGACCTAGAACAATAAATTATGTAGGTGCTAGGAACACCAAGACGTATTCATTTCCCACGCCAAAGTTTAAAATCCAAGTCATGCGTTTGTTATTCTTGCGCAGTCATTTACATATTAGAAATTAATTATAATGTTGCTGAATACAAATGTATTACTCAGTAACTAGAAAGTAAAAGTTGACTTGTTTTTCGATTATTATACTCATACGAGTCATGCGATCGCTAAAGAAATTCAACGTGGAAGTACTGAAAATATAAAGTGATGCCATAAGACAAAGACGGCCCTTTTTTGGTTAAGCGGGCACACAAGATCTTAACCAAGACAGTGTGTAGGTACTTCACACTTTAGAACATTTTGCAGCAATTTTGATTAAAACTCAAAGTACCTATACCTCGTTTTTTCGTCGTGATATAAAAGGTAAACAATCTTGGCACTACTTTTATTTATTTCATTAAGTTAAAAAAATATTTAGAAGTATACAGAAATTTATTTTAACATTAAATTATTGTTTATTCTTTAGTTTTTTTTAATTTGTGTCTGTCTTATTTTTAAATCGATAATTACATAAAAAGACACTGTAAGATTGTTTACCTTTTATATCCCGACAAAAAAAACGAGGTATAGTTTGGCAATGTCATAATTATGTTCCTATAACACCAGTTCGAAGCGAGGAAATCAATACGACGAATGTGAGACATAAAGGCAATTCCGATAACTGAGTTTCAACTGTCTTAGTAGCTTCAAGAATTGAAACCGTCAATGAAGGCTTGTTGCACAAAAAGATAAGACTACTTTGAAAAATACGACCCTTCTGTCTAACATTATCATCAATTGCTATGTAGTCCCCATATTTTTGAAACAAAGTAACAGATAAATCTGAGTTGGAATAACTGAAGAAATTGTAAGTAATAGTACCTATTGTTAAAGTACCTAATAAATTCATAAATTTTGATTTGTAGTTTCGAAAAGTATACCTTTAACAAACTTCGGCTTCGACCGACTCGTGCCATAATTTATCAATGGCAACTGGTGATTGCATTAATATAAACTGCATTTATTACTTTGAATAAATATACAATGTATGTTAATAAAACGAACGCAACGAAAGGAACACATGGACAATTTGTTAAAGACCCGTCGCCCTTGGAGTAGGAGTTCCTTAATACCAGATGGCGACGCGTTGTTGTCAATAAATAAAACGGCAATTTTATTGAATTTTAAAGCGCTGAGTACAATTTTAAAACCGGAATACTTATTTGTGTATTATACTACTAAGGACTGTTTGCAATATTCGCGACACTCGATGCCAAGACGATTACTAAATCTATCAAAACATTTAAACGTATTACGAGTATTTCTACTATGAACCATGTGCTTTTGGATGACTTTAAACGTAACTCGCGTGGCAACAGATGAATCCGTGAATCGACGTACAAACAAGGTGACATTTTTACAGCATTTCTCCTTAATCGATCGCCATTAAATTATCAATAAGCACAGTAAACCACAAACTACGCTCAGCCATAAACTGTATACAAGCCATAGCCATGCCATTAATCGTTAAATATACAAATCATGTAAATAAAAAAATAATTACAGTTCATTTAAACAAATGACTTAAATTACAAATTCTAAAGTTTTGTTTTGTTATCTTCTTAATAATATAAAAACTCAGCATACGTATATCTGTCCCTGACCTCCTCCTAAATGACTGGACCAATTTCAATAAAAAATTGTGAGGTATTTTAAAGGGACCGAGTATAGTTCAGAACCACAGTTAGACCCGACAGGTGACATATCGGAACGCCATCATTGCAAAAATTGTCAAATGTGATTTTTTACTAAAGTTATATTTAAAAAAAAAACTCCCTAAATAGTCCACGAGAACCTACAAAAATTGTATGTTGCCGAACAACGTCTGTCGGATCAGCTAAGAAAGAATGAGGTTCGCATTTAGAACAACAAAGACCTGACGTAAACAAAAGAAGTGGTCCGTTTTTGTTTTATTATTGTATTGTACCTCAAATAACAGGAAAAAGTACTGAGCTTATGGTTAAATTATGAAATAATGAAACAATAAGTCTATTTTAAGAAGTTAGAAAAAATTAAAACGAAATGTTTATTGACTTTTTTTATTTTGCCGGCTGTTTGTTTATCAAGTTAATGATATTGTAACCTCTTTTGAGATAAAATCAATGTATTGTAGACAATAAATAATCTGACTATAACACTTAATTTGAAAAACCCCCGGTACAAAATTATTATTCTTCCCCACTTCCTAAAACTAAATTGAAATCGCTTCATCTGTTCGGGAGATACGGTGCCGGTGCCACAGGCAGACAGACACACCCACAGTATACATCATCTTTATAACACCCCTGTTTTGCATCGAGGGTTAAAAATAATTTAAGTTAGCGTTACTTATGTTACTATATTAAATTATTGGTGTACACACAAATTATAATGTTCTAATTTATATTTGTTCTTCTTTTTAAAAATTTCAGCAATTCGTTTGTAATACCGTCAGCGGAGAAATTTCGAGACACCTATAGTCTGTCTTATTTAAAAAAAAACATTCATTTTCAAAGCAGTTATTGTGAATATCTAACCATTTATGTGATATTGAAGTGATGAAATCACTAAAAAATTACTAGGAAATTGTTAATTACGTGAAAATGTGTGATTTTCGTAAAACTGCGTGCTAAATAAGACAAGTTAAAAAAATTTACTGTAGTGATCTAGTGATAGCTGTAATGTGGCATGGGTTATTAGTACCTATACAAAGTAACTATTCTCTAATCTGTGCCTATAAAGATGTATCACGTCGACAAGGTAGTAAAACCTAGATTACGAATGGCCTAACTCATACTTCAAAAGGTCGTTTTCAGCTCAGTCTACCTAAAAAATGAACCTATCAAATTCAAAAAGGATTTGTCAAGGATATGATTTTTTATTATAGATTCAATATTTTTTGAAGAACAATATCTGCCGGGACAGCTAGTATAAGTACAGTTTAAAAAATAAATAACCAATCTAAATATATCTATGAAACATACCACTGTTACTTTCGAAGGGGTGAATCAATATTTACGATAGGTATTAAAGTTCGTTGCACCGAAACCTCAGTTTATAGGTCAAGGTAAAATTCAATCATAACTAAAAGTTATTCGCTACAAATAGGTAGTAATAGTAGGTATAGCAGGCTTCGCAATAATTACTGAATGACGCGGAAAGCAGATGAAACAGTATCTGAATTAAACGTTTTTGAATGAAACCATTGACTGAAATGACTGAATGAAAATGTCTGGGGGATTCTCCAATATTATTTTTACGTTATGATAGTAACCGAGTACAACGAGTACACTGTGACGATAGGTTTCAGTGGCTGTACTTACACTGAGTATATATATTAAAACAATGTCATTGTTAATTTATATTTCTCCCATCATACCAAATTCTTATTTCTAGCCACAGCATCAAATAATTTAGGGTGAATCTAATGACTACGGCTAATATGAATATGAGTCACAAAACCTTTACGGAAACATGAGAAATCCGTTTTCCAGCTCGTGAGCAATCCAATGGTTTAGTTTTCTGCAGGAAGAACGGCGTAAAGAATACGTACCGAACAAAATGTAAAATTCATGTAGGCGATAAGGTTATAATAAAATACTATTAAATAAAATGATTTTTATTTCTTAAAATCACATTCGCCAAAGAAGACAGTCCTTTTTCTTCTTAGTCTTGTACAGTAGGTATATCAAATGAAAGGAAAAGAAACAAAAAAAGAATATATTGTATAAGTACGATAAAATACAAAGTCTTAATAACAGACATAATTAAGAAGCAGACAGCATGATATTTACTACCACAACGACAGTTGGTAATAAACAGTACTTTTATCTCTTTTTCTGCAACCAAAAGTGAATCGTTCTATTACAGTTTTTTTTGTGTTGCAACATTCACTCACACATACACAAAACTGAGCGTGGGCCAGCAATTTAGACCACAACCCCTAATACACGCTACGAAAACCTTGTCGTGTAGGTACATCCTATCTGCAGTAGACCAGGTGAAATTTCTTAGCGTGTTCAAGCGCCCTTTCGAACAAATTGGATTCAAATTCTTCAGGGAAAAATATATTTTACGATATAATATTAAGCTGATATCTGACAGTTTCGACTCCGTTACACCTTTATTATTAGTGCAATAAATTAAATTACGATATTTTTTACGTTATTAGAAATTAATCAAAAATATTTTTCGCTTATATGTAGGTCGTTAGATAACCTCAAAAGGGCGGCTCTTCGCTCTTCACTGCGCACGATCTTTCGCTCTTATCGTTTATTTTAATTAAGTCTTTGATCTTTTAGCTATCCAGTGGTATAATTTAATTCTGGATGTAGATGATAGATTCGAAACTACAGCGCCAAATTGTATCCCCCGATTTTGTTATGACTAGGTTTTTAGGATTGCAATAATATAGAAGCAAAATTAATGACGAATTCTCGTTAATAAATTCAATACAACCATTTTATATTCAGGCTATATTATTAATTATAATTCATTCATTCATGCAGACGTGCTTCTGCAACATATTTTGTCACTTTTATTTGATCCCTTAGCTTTCCAGAGGAGGTACTCACGATCCTCAGTTTTCGCGTAGGTACTTTTAGTAAATTTTCATCACATTGGACAATTTTTGCTATGATGGCGATTTAAAATTTGAGAGTTTAACAGGTCTATTGAAGTATATTGATATCAGCACCGCTAACTGTGGTTATAAACAGTACTCGGTCACTAAAATACATCACATTTTTTTAATTTAAAACGATTCAGCCATTTAAGAGGAGGTCAATTACCACGTACGCCAGGATTTTATATTCAAAGATAATAATTGATTAATGATTAATTAGGTACCTTTATTAAAAGGTGAACGAGCAAAACTCAATCATAAAGAAAACGTGGATATAAAAAAAATACCTATTATAACATTGTGAAATAAAATATTAAATAACTACAACTACCATCGTAGCATTTACTTTTCAATAATATTTAAGTGCACGCAATCGCAGCTTAAAACTTCAGCAAGTTTTAAAAAGTATCTACCAACCTATTCACATCATTGAAGATTATAAAAAAAAATTGCCTCCAAGAAACAGATCAATAATTAATCGCTTGCAATAATAGGTACTTAGACACAAAGAATTTAATTGTCGTTATGACAAGTAATATGCCAAGAAACTGTGCAATTTTCCAATAAATATATCGTTTTTAATGATTTTCTAAAACATAAACAGCTTATCAAGTCACAAATGCTATATCAACCAATCATTATTAAATAGGCATAACATTAATAATGGAAGCGAATACGTCACAAAGATAAGCGGAAATCTTTTCATCCTGTTATTATCTTCTAAATATACTTATTGTTAGAGCAAATAAATTAATTTTATTATTATTATTTATCATCCCTCAGCCCTGGTACTGGTAGTAAATGGTATTTCGTAGTACCTGAAACATTTTATGTCCACAGTACAAAGGACGTGAGAAAATATTTAAAGTGAATGTGACCACTAGGCCTAATTAAAACGATGATGATAAAGCCATTAGAAAAGATGAATAGTCTATTTTAGTTTAGACTATAATATCTAGAATGACTTCGGCAATTCCCCTTTCCCCAATTCCCTTGGTGTCGTCCAACGAGTTTTCGTTTAATTTAGGTCTACAGGCGACGAAAATTGTTCGCGAAAATTGGTTGATTCGACGCCATCGCTTCCATTTCGAAATAAGAGTAGGTTATACCAACGCATAACAGTACACTTTTAAAGCATATTCAATTTTTATATCAAGTAAATACAGTATATATCTTACAAATTTTATAATTTAACAATACACGCTCTCGCGATACTAATAAAATTGTGAAAGGAGCAACGCAATGTATTTATTAAAAAACATGTTTTTCCAATGCAAAGGTAATAAAGAGAAAATAATAACATCAAAGTAAAATACCTTCAGTGAAGTTGAAAACACTTATCTACTAGGTTTATCGAATTATTTTAAGGCTTTATTGTAAAAATGTATCAGTTCAATATCCTATTTTTATTATGGTAACTGAATTCTTAATTTAAAGTTCCCTTGATACGTAACATTCCAAGATTAAAATTTTAAAGATATTCGCACAGATTAATAATTATTTTCGGCGTCAACTTTAAATTAATGCTAAGATATTGCGTCCAATTCTATAAATTTATACAATATAATTGAATAATTGATATAAACCTAAACTTAGACACTTTGGAAACTTTAGACTTTTAATTATCTTAAATCACAATACCTCATGTTTAAATATTATATTCTATCTTTTATGATAAATAGTTTTTCTTTTATCTTTACTAAAATATTACATCAAAATTAAAGACTAAACATAAAGAAGCTTTATATTATATAGAATGCATTCTAAACAGACTGAACATTTTGTTTAAATAAACTTTGGGTTTGCATTTACCTCCACTTTATTTTAAATTAATATTATTTGTATATGCATCAAATTAACTTCATTGCTTCTTTCACGTTAAATACAAATTGCTAAAATAAAGCTACTATTATAATATGTTTGCAACAAGTACCTACCAAAACGTGCCTAATCTTGTAGCATATAAACAAAAATTCAAAACATAATATTACTATAATATTATACATATCGATATAGTATAATTATATAACCATTAAAATGTACTATTACCTATTAATTGCAGGTATAAATAAAATACTTAATTAGGCACATTACGAGTAAATATATTATAATATAAAATTAAATATCATAATTTAATGTCAGGCAGAGTAGTCTTCGCGTGGCTTGTCGTGTCTTGGACAGAAGTTACCGCTCGATCTACATGAAAGACAAGGTAGTGAGAATTTGATGTACATGACATCTCACTACTCATGTCTTTCACGCAGACGAGAGCATTCCAAACGGTTTGGCTTCATACTCGAATTCGTAATTTGGCTGCTGATACTGAAAAGTTCTAGTTATAAATGCATAAAAGGAATCTTTCTATGCAAGTTATTCTTGTAATAATTTACTCTGTAATTGTCAATTTCATCGTACTTCTTAACTGCATAAAAGAATACCTTTTGATGTTGCATTGTAACTTGACAAGGCTGTTGGTGTTAAAATCAATTTTATTGACATTTGAGTTTCTTGGCCTCGAACTTAGATCTCGTATCGCTATCAGAGTGCTGGCTATAATAATTATGATACGTAGGTAATATTTAACTATTACAAAACTTAACAACGATTAATGTAATCGTAACAAATACTATGTATTTGTAAACACTTTTATCAACATATCCAAACGTTTGACTACTTGTTGTTATCTACGAGGAGTTATATTAGTATCCAGTAATTCATGCTAAGTTAGACAAGATACACGCTCTGTATGTAGATAAAATATACGGGGAAGTAATTTAGTTTATAACAATGTAATGACCGTCGGACCTACAACCTGAAAGCTTTGTGTCCTGCTTCATTATAGGCTGCATGAATACAATTGGAACACGGTTCCTACTCTACATGTCGTGCTGTACCCAACCCGCTTTGTATTAGGTCTAATCTAGGTCCTATAATACTAACTGGAAAACGGAACTGAGGTGTCATATGAGGCACAATATAGTTAAAGAATTATATATTATTAATACTGTTTTTCAGAATATTTTAGTTGCTACAAATAACTTTTTTTTCGATTGTTTTCCACTTCAGCCTATGATAATATAATATTTAAACTATAAATCATCCAGACCATCCATTCTTCTCATACTGGTATTATTACTTGCAGGAAAAACTACAGTGGAAATAACAAATAAAAAAAGAAAACGTCGTCTTCTTTTTATATTAAAACTGAAAAAGCTATCTCTGATTTTAGAAAAAAATTATGCAAGCTGACTCCAATATTATTCTTATTTTGAAAATACTCACAAAGAAGTATTTTCTGATTAAAAAAAAGGCATGCACCCAGAGAAAATATTCAAGCTAGTTTTATTTTAAAACATCTCACGAAGAGGAATTTTCTTAGTAAGAGGTAAAGTTTAATGTACCACTTGGTAGAATCGTAGAATTATTATTGTTCTTTGTTGGAAACTTCCGAAGAGGTACTTACTACTGTAAAGATAAATAATATCTATGCATCAAAGCTGTGCACTTACTCTCTTATTATACTTTCGATCTTATTCTTATTTTAAACCTTTCGATGTGCGGTTTCAGAAAAATAATATCTAATAGGTATTTAAAATACCAACACATCGAGACAAAGGCCTTAAAATCAAATCGAATTACAAAAATCATCGAGTAAGCATCTATAATAACCGATTGCGTAATATTAAAGTGTCACAATCACAACAAAACCTCATTCATGTCGATTTTTCATGTCGATTCAGTGTTTATTGTGTAAACAACAGGTGCAGAAAATATTCAAACGCAGCAAAATTTCTTGACACGAAATAAAGGTTGAGAAACTGAATTCAAAGAAAAATTGAATACAAGAAGAAAAATCACACACAGAAGCATTTATCGACTAAACGATATGAAAATGTACTTAAAGGCTACGACATAAAATACAATAAATGTCTAGACACAACGTTTTAGTAAATCGAAAGGCAATGCTATAAACTACCCCTAAAAGAAAACTGAAATTCCTAATATACTAGTACTGTACTATAAAGTACTGGGTAGGGTAGCACCCGTAGAACGTGGAAGATATCATTTTATACCTCTGTGGCTAAAATTAAAAGCTTTACATTGTAAAAACTCCTTAATAAAAAGAGCAGATATACCAGTAGGTATAGTACCTACATAGGTAGACCACATATTATGTAAAATTTGTAAAGGCGACTTCAGAGGAAAGTTCATTAAAAAAGGAATTAAAATATACGCCCAACACAAAGGTCACAAGGATTTAATTATCAACACGTGAAGGTTTATACCGACTCGTATATACGGCGTAGCTGT
The DNA here is from genome assembly GCA_001278395.1 of Lerema accius. Classification (NCBI taxonomy): domain Eukaryota; kingdom Metazoa; phylum Arthropoda; class Insecta; order Lepidoptera; family Hesperiidae; genus Lerema; species Lerema accius. Next base: position 262,834 of record LGAG01000688.1, on the reverse strand, counting down.
AATGATCTGTGTCCCTTTCTACTTACAAATGAAAATGAATCAAAATATCTAATTCATTTCAGTTATAATACTCTAACTTAACACGCGACAATTTAAGCTAAATGTTTATTCGTATTTGTTTAGCTTAGGTACCTAAACCTTCACTACTTTTTGCCAGCTTAACTACCATTCATATAAACTTCAAAAGTTAATCAAACAAGTGTATATAAAATCTCGAAATCAGCTTCTATGAATGCGCTATTACATTAACCGTGTAAAACTACACAAATATGACGGGAAAATGGTTATTCTCTTTTAATTGACTAATGTACTCGTAGGTAGATAACTGGAGTATCCATTGGTTGTGCAGTCATACTACCATAACTCTTTAGTGAAACAATAGAGTACCGACTCGTTCGATGTTCAATATACCTGGCTGGGAGCTGTCTGTATCAGACCTCTCCGGTAACAGAATACATTGCAATGTTCTGCGATGTCCACGTCTACTGTCCATCACTGCGCCTTCCGATTTCCGTTCCGACCGTGCGGTGTGTCTGTTCATAAAATGTGAAACCGTCTCTACGAAGTTTAAAATTCACAAATAAATGTTAACGTATACTTTACAGAAAATTCAACTTAGTAAACTTCTTCGTTAAATGTACTGAAGCTTACGTACGAGGTAATTTTCGAAACTATTCATCTAATTTAAAAAATATCTTTTACCAATAAAATGCTACGTTATTACTGCTGTTTTATTTTAAGAACAAATATATTTTTAAACCTACTGCGATCATGGAAATACGGGCGTGTAGCTAACGAGCTTGTTAACATAAGTAAATCGCAATATGAAATAACAAATACTTATTATCACATTATTCTGCTCAACTTTACTCTATGACCATGTGACACTCAACATGAGTAAGATGTTGGCCTATATTTTCTTACAGAGTGTAGGTATGAGACGCTGCGCAAACGTACGACACTTTTTTTACACTCGACACCGTTACATGATGTTGTGAATTGTTTTGTAGCGCTGGCCGGTTGCGGAAACTACTCGTATATGTGTATACCATCTTTAGGGTTCTGTGGAAAAGTCGGATTCCTAATAGTCGCTCTGGCTGTTCTTCTGTCCTCATATTATAAGGGTCTGCAAGGCCAAGTTTGTTGGGGATCAGTAAGCAAAATGTTAAACATTAAAGTGCAGTTTTTTTATTACTTGTGCTAACCTCCTGCCTGTTCAATGGTTTTTAAAATCTAAAAAAATTCCCGACAACAGCTGTACTGTAAATGAACAAGTAATTAATAAAATAAGGGACCTAAATTGCGCGTGGCCTAAAACGCCTTTGACCGATTGTCGTGCAAATGTTTTAGCATCGCTGTAATGCCAATCCACTATTTCCATTTATTGCTATTGAAATTTCATAAGAATTACAATGGCCGGAATTACCGACTAAGTACTATTTTCTAGACAACATATAAAATAATCTATGTGACTACAGTTTTAAATGAGACACGAATTTTCTTTGTGAACAACACAATTATATTATTCAAGCAAAAAATTAAATCAATTATACAGAAAGCATTACTTTTGCGAACTTGTCAATCAAAATAAATATAACAAGTCATTGTAGGAGCTATTTGAAACGTGTAATTTGGTCAAAGCGAGAGAAAATTTTGTTAGAAGTCCATGCTCATTGTTCGTTGTTTATTGTGCGTGTAATTTCCAAAAGAAGTGATTAATTTGACACTATTTTGCGGTTTCTGGTACCTATTGTGTTGTCGGCCAGCGACCAGAGAAACCCCGAAAAGTTAGGTGTACTTACCTATTTCATACAGCTATAGGCTCAATCTTTTTGTTTAGGCCTTTTCATTTCGATTGCCTATTATACCTATATCTTAATTTTGTTCAGTTACCTCCTCCTAATCGGCTGGACCGATTGAAACGAAATTTCGTGACATATTTTAGAAGTAAGTATGGTTCAGGACCACAGTTGGACTTGGCAGGTAGTGTTATAGTCGAGAAGGGATTAGGAATATTGAATGACTGTCATAGTAAAAGTTGTCCACGTGATAAAAAATTACCAAAGGTAGACGAATATTAAATGTCGGAAACTAGAGAAGTAACTAAGCTATAAGTGGTAACAAGTGTTAATTTTGAAAACACTGTAGTATTGCCATCAATCCTTCATACCAACTAGTTCTGTAATAAACGGTAATTTATTCTGTTATACTCGAAGTTAAATTTTATCTCAACTAGATACGCTTAACAAGTAGGTAATAGTCCAATTACAGAACCCTACCTACTCTCCGTGCGAGTTGACAAGCACTTAGCCGTGATGTAGCACGCTGCACTGCAAATCTATATAAACCCTATTGACAATGCAAAAATAGAAAATAAAAATTCCGCTCAACAGTATCGACAACTCAATGGTGTGAAACTGTAATTCCTCGTGTTTTGGGCAAAATTTATGTATTTTTGCAACATTGCTCACGTTCATTCAACAACAAATAAATGGTAATTAATGAGATCAACCGACTAATATGTTATTATATTATATGTCGTAGCTTTTCAGTAGTATTTAAAATATGTATGTCATACAAGATTCGTCCCTGTATTAAAATAGTTTTTGTAACATATGGGCCAAATTAATCAATTCTGGTATCTAGAAGAGCTTGGTTATATTAGACGACAAAATAATTTTATATCCGCGGTTGAGATACCTTCCAAACTTGGTTTAATACATTAGTCTTTAAACTGAGGTAGGTACTTTGTCTCGCAATCGCAGAAGCTTTTTGTATAACCCCAAAAAAATACGTTATCATTATAATAATCGTAACAGACTTTGTATGTTAAAAAATCTACTCTGTCTATCAACACTATCTCTGTCCATGTTGGCGATTACGGCTTATACTGAGGATCAACGGCGCAAAGTACACACATTTTGTTCGTACAGAATATTCAAACAAACGGTAAATTGCAAATAAATTAAAAAATATCGCGGCAGCATTGTTTAGATATACGTAAACAATTCAATTTACTCGTAGGTATTAAAATATGATTTTTAACAATTTTGTCATTCATGAAAGTTGTAGAGCGTGCAGTTAAAACTTTTATGGACCTTCTCCTTACTACAGCGAAGCGAGGGCACGTTCCGAGTTATATTAAACTATAAAATAAACCCTCGTTTATCGTGAATCAGAGAAGGGTGTACTAGCTACATCATGTCTGCGCTTTCACTGTTCTATCAGCTAACCGCTACTCTATTATGAATGATGTTTGCGCAGTTATCGATTACAATAATGACTGAACAACCAGTCAGTGATATTGAACACAATATTGACTTTTACGCTGAACTTATTTAATTTTTAATGTAACGAGTGGCCTGTTATACGATTTACAGAGATTATTGAACATGCTCGTATTAGACATATCTACGAGTCCGATAAATAAATCAAAACCTTTGTAAAAGGTTACTGGGTTACTCTTGGGAATTAAGTTTAATATTTACCGTCCTTTATGCCGGGTTTTTATACATGTAGGAAAACACCTATAGGTGAGTCTGGTTACAGGTAAAAAAACTAATAAACGCATTTTGTCTACACCCAATGCCGTATGTGGGCATAGTTCAATAAATAAGGGGTCACAATAATCCATTGTATATATTTTCAAGACTGATGTTAAGTTACTAAGCTAGATTTTGGATGATTGGTCTTAGCGGTTGCCAGGGATAGGAGAAAGGAAATAAAACAAAGAGATATCAAGTCCCACAGCAGTTACTTTAATTTATTGTTGTAGCTGCTTCTCCAACTCATTGCTAGGATAGACGGTTCAGGCTGCTGATATTCTGTATATATAAGGGTGTTTCAGAAAGTAGTTGTTCGTACAGCTGGAAGGGAACTCCTGGGAGTCCCAGGTACCATCGTTGTCACGGCAATGAGGACACAGCGCAACGCAACAGGCATTTGAAGTGCCTAGTAAGAGCGGGTGGCGATCGACAGGAACTTATTACAGAAATGAGAACGATCTCTACAACGATAATGAAAGCCCGAGTTCCAGACATCTCGGCACGGAGTCTTGCCTTCTGCAAAGTGGTTGTGATGCTTAAGGAAGTAACTGGGAAGAAGAGTGAAATATTATCCACTGTTCCAATCTGCAGACGGAGAATAACACGAAAATAGCGGAAGTCGGTTGGGCGCTCCTGTCTTCCATGAGTGGGCCCTTGGGAGCAGCACAGGGTTTGGCGTAAGTAATTGGTAGCCTTTTGGTCTGATGGAGCAATGTTTCATGCCCATGTCTCATAAGGAAATCGAGATGGCAAAATTGAAAAAGCGATAACACTGACTGAGTGAATGTCATTTTGAATGGACGCGCAGCATGGTAATTTTAAACAGTTAACGCATCAAATAAAAAATAAGAATTACCTACTACGACTTTTCGTTTTACTACGTCATACGAGTATGAAATGCAGGGTAGCGGATCTGAATTAGTTACAATCGTAGGTAATGTATTTATTGACGTATCAAACCTTAACTTATATAGGATGTACCTGGTTATGAAATGTAATCATCGTAAAAAATTCAAAGTTCGTTCATTTAATTATCGTACTTGAAGGTATCCCTTTTTTCATACATGATTGGTCAAACTCCTGTAGAACTTGAAAATTATATTCAGTATCTTTATATTTTTGTGATTGGCGCAATGTAAGTAACATTTGGAAAAAGTAGGCATAGTCCCTATATTTTATTTGATAACTTATATTATAGACTTTTGTAAAGGTTGGTGAAACTATTTGTCCAATGTTAGCTACTCATGAATGAAAAAAATAGTCCACCACATTTTATTTCAAATTACTTAAAACTAAATAAGTATTATAAATTAGTAATCGTAGTAGGCGATAAATTATAAAATTTAAATTTCTATAATGATGAATGATTTTGATATATTATTTATATATGACATAAATATGTATCTATGATAAAACTTAAACAGGTAAATTAAAGAAATATAACTGACGTTCAATTAAATGTATGAAAAAATAATACTAATCTACACATGCAAAGTGATACGATATGTTTTTATGAGTTTTACGGTATTTGTAAGTTAGGTAACTATTGAATTATATTTTATTACAATTATATTTTTATTTGATTGTAACGAAGATGCTTTAGCAGAGCTTCATATTTTTACCGTAAATCATCATAAAGTTAGCGACACACCAAACTCGCTCGTGCTTACTCGCTAGCTAGATACATGAGGGTGAAACGAAATGAGGACATGGAATAATACAAAAGAAATAAAAGAACATAAAAAACACGCTAGAGCATTCGATATTGTGAGTAGCGTACCTACCTGAAAATAAGCTTCACTCTTGATATTGTTACGATGCCGCCGCGACGAGGGGATCAGACTGCACTCCGCAAGCTGTCAAAGTTACCCAAAGCCATTCAAATCATTCTGTATACATCCAATTGCCTGCGCGCAGCACACTTGTATACCTGTACAAAATAAAGTGAACATCATTCGCGAATGCTACGATTAAACTATGTCTGAATGAAACCAAATTGGTTTTTTCAACTCACATATGTACTACATGTGAATAAATAAAGAAAACAATTTGATAACATCTTTACGACATAATAGAACATATAAAAGCAGGTCGATTTCAAAAGTCACCACGTTTCCATCACTGAGACTGCTAATACAGATATATCTATCATTGACAGAGTTCAAATTCGCAAGGCAAAGTTCGCTTATAAAGGAAACATTTAAATTAGCGATGCATTTTATCCAATAGCAAGCAACAAAATAAACAATAGGGAAGGAAGTATATAATCACATCGACATTAATATTTGATTGATATTTACCTGTTAGATGAGGAATGGTTTAGAGTATGTACATCTTCACTGAGGCGACAGTCGCGACTTTACATGGTTGATGTTAAAGGTGTATGAGCACTACCTGCAACAATACAGAAAATGTCCTGTGATTTCTACGCATAAAGTTTTTACTTCTTCATAACAGTTCATACATTGATATCGCACAGCACAGCATAGCAATTGTCGCAGTAACAGTTACATGGTATTGCACAGATATTTTTGTATACACATCTCGCAAAAGCCACCGCTAACGTAGGTATGTCTAAATCTATATTAAACGTTAAATCAATAGTTATAAAACTTACCGAACAGATCCGCAACAGCACATCAGATGGTTGGTATAGAAGTCATCCATGGTCATGATGGTATTCCATGGTGGTACCTGTTGATGAAAAATAATAACCTATAAATAAATTTGTAATATACACATCTAATTATACAACATCAATATGCTCGTGGAATAAAAAACTATATTCGCGTCAAATCCAAAAGCTAGGTCGCAAATGTTTTCAAACAGTTCTGAGTCATTTTGTTGTTAAGACGCCTGAACTGTCTTTATTGAACATAAGGTAAAGAATACTAATAGGTATTATAAATATTATGTAATACCTTATACATCATTACAGTAATTCAGCTGTAATCCGCTTTAATAAGCAATATTTAAAGCAACACATCGTTTGGTTATGCTAAAAATAAATACGCAATTTTCGCGAATGTGCTGGTAAATTCTGCACGTAGGCTTTTTTAACAAACATAAGGATATTACTTCGGTTTGAAGGGTATTATAGGCAACCACGCACCACAAACGAGGCGTTCTTCCAAAGGGACTCTTTTTGAATAGCATTTTACGGCTACCACTAATTGGCATCAGATGATATCAAATCTGTACCAAATTGGCTTCTTAAATTATGGTACTCAAAGATGAAATAAATTCTTAACAGATAAATTATGGCTACCTATTTCATTCAGGAACTCAAAAGTATCATTTAAGCTTTATAGCATTACCTACGAGTCACGTTAGGGTGTGGTCGACGTTAACACAAGCCATTCCAATATATTAAGGGAGGAAGTAATAGGTACAAATGGGCCAATTAGTCAACCAACACAGCCGACTAGACTAGACCTAAGTAGATCAACGATATTTTTAGAGTAGACAACTCGAAGCTTATTTGGAAGACTGAAAATCGATCAAAAAGCAATTGTTTCGGACGGAGGTAAAATACTTTGATAATATTTTATTAATCCGTACATTACCAGTAGTGTTAAGTAGTTAAATATTTAACAGCAATATAATAGAATAATAATTAAATTTGTATCATAATTATAATAATTATCCCAATGACAATGACCGGCCTAGCCGACTAGTTAGCTAATCATATAAAGCTATATTAGATTCGTCTGAGGCAGAGTCGGAAACATCGAACTCTATATTTTATATTGGTTCTGTAACACAATCAATCAATGACCAATGTTCGATTCTACATATAAATACTAAGTGATAAACGTAAAGTATCACGTGGTATTAAAGGTATAATCTATTTATAAAATAAAACAGTTACAGAAATGGAAAAAAACTAGAAAATAAAAAATAACGCTCCTACAGGTTACTAGCAGACTAGCAGTTCGTCAACACGTAATATCGTATTGACGAGTTTAATAGTAATAGTAATACATTTTACTCCAATTACGTCAACACAACTCGTAACCATGAACTTTACAGATGAATAGAAGTGACAGAGATAGCTCTAGCGATGTACCGTGTCTGTAACCCCCTCCCTATTGCAGAGTATCTCTCATGACCTGTTCGTAAACTAAAACCGCAGTCTCATCGGATATACGAAGTGGACAAAATCTGTAAGTTATATCGTAATGACAAAAGTTCCGGCTATCCGTGTCTAGAGTGTATCTATCCGGTCAAGAATGATATTAGCCGACATTGGGAACGATCGCAAGACAGAACTTTATATCGGAAGAGCTTCCCACGTTCAGAAATCGATGGAATGGCGCAGGCGTGGTGTGCAAGACACTCGGTCGTTCGCAGCGTCACCCCCACAACTTGATTACTATAACCTAAATGAATTTGCGCACGGTGCCACGTTGTTGATGCAATTTTCCTGCTACAACGTACCTATAAAACAATTAACGACTTACGACATAAATGACAATGGGCGACAATTAATGCAATAAATAATTAACTTCCTTAAGATATAATAAAAAGCCGACAAGTTAGTATGTAATGAAAATTGGTTTAGTAATCAATTTAATAAGACGCATTAAGTATACAGGCGCAGGTATACATCTATGTAGATGAACCAAATGTTAGGAGTAGTAGTAGTATCGTCACAAAACAAAATTATAAAACTTTAACCGACCTTGCACCTAAAATAAAAGACTACCTCAATAATAAATCAAACAAAAGACCAAAACGTAAAATCACAACCAGACACCGAGGCTACAAAATGCACTTTAGTCATCCTCGTAAGCGAAATTGGCAGTAAATAAAAATACAATAAAACACTTTAGACACCTGTCCGCGCAGAGCAGTCAGCTGAGACTTTATGCATATTTCGGACGAGAGACTACAATACCTCCCTGACCTCGGATAAAGCTAACGGCCCCGGTGCATTCGCCGTAGCGGGTTCAACGGCACTCGTTTTTTCGCCAACTTTTACAACCGACAACGCCATTCAAGCTGTCGGCTTCGACGCTGCTCCGACTGAACTCATAATGCATTGGATTAAGAGGGGAAACGACGCGTAGCCGCGCTCAATAGTCGTTCATCTCAATGAATAAATAAACGGCAGGACAATAGCGCGACACTTTATAAAGAACGCTGATTAGATCCATTTAGATACTTTATTTTAAAAGATGTTAAAGGGTTTATTTAATGATTAGGTACTTTTATAGTACATACAAATTAGTATAAAATGTAATCGTTACTTGTTAAATAGAAATAAAAAGATGGAATAAAAAAATTACAAGTACATTATATAAAACCTTAATTCACCCAAATTCGCCAAGCAAAACGAATTACTTAATATCAATTTATGTCTGTTCACGAATCATAATTAAGCTACTAGCTTATAACTACATGTTAATGTTAGCTAAAAGATAGAATATGTTTATACACCGGATTCTACTATTCCAACTACTACTACGTACAAAATAGAAATTAAAAGTGAGGACACTGAAGTAAAAAGCAGAATTATGGTATCAAGCAGTTACCTTGACATATATAAGACATTCCAATTCGGTTAGACGCTATGCAATAAATAAAAGAAATAGTAACCTGTCTTCAGCTGACTTCGGGAAACGTTATCTTTAAGTTTTCATATAGAAACCGCACCTGAAATATTCGTCACTTGTTTTTATCGGGTGATTTATGACTTCCCGGAGTAGGATATTAAGTATAGCATTCACCTATGATCGTCAATGAGGTACACAATTGGCATAACCGAATGAACATTGAACATTCGTTTTTGTAACTGTCATGGTCAAAGCAACTTGATAATAAAAATGTGTTACAAATAGTACAATAAAGTATTACGTTCATTTCGTAACATTTTTATGTAAGCAGAAGAGTAGCTGTGATACACGATAAACAGCGTAATCTACGTTGTATGAAAATATATTATAACACTGTTATTAGTTTTTATTTATCAGTTACACAGACGCAAGCGCACCGACCGACGCGACCTCCAACAACGACGCCTCGTGATAAGATTAGTGAATGAGAATGACCTGCCAATTTATTATTTTTGCTCACAATTTATGCAAATTACTCTATACGGTAGGCAGTAATTTGTACTGCACAATAAAACGCCAAAAGTATGGTGCATTCTACGTTTTCAGCACTTGATAAATTCAAATGTCTAATGTGTCAATTGATACCTTATTATTACAGTTTGCGGAAGTTATCTTGTAAAACTAGAAATGAACTAGTAATATAGAAATAATTGGGCGCAGTATAGTCGTCATCATGAGAGTTATTAAGTTCATTAAATTTTATTAGTTGAATGAACTCCGTACACACATATTGGACTTCTGCATTTGTCAAAAATGTTTTCATTCTCGTAGTGTCTATGATGTTGTCTATGAATTCAACTTCGTTGCTGTTATGTTGCATTATATAACTTTTAAGATCTAAAAAAATAATCGTTACTTACGAGACGACACCGAGTACCGATTCAATCAATTTGGATACCAAAATAAAAATTAAAAGAAACGTAATTGTGCATACCAAAATCTGTTCTCATGGTGTTGCTAGCTATATAGACACTTGATATATGAATGAGAGCACTTCAGTCTACAACACGACCTATTCAACATAAATGAAACGTGAATGGAGCTAGAAAACAGGCCAGACCGGCGTCATTGGCGTAATAAACAATGTTGTATGATTATAGAACATAGAACGTATATCGCACTCGTCACTGTACGTATCTTATCAATTTAGATAATGATAGTAGCACAGAAATTCAATCGACATCGTGAATGAGTCGGTAGATCGATTCATTAGCGTACGTCTCAATTCGCCCGCGGCCTGACTTATTGCAGTACTGATTCATACGTGTACTATATACGAGTATTGATCAAGTAGTACGCTGAAGGTCGACTTGTTATTTATTTACACGTAAACTTATGAATACTGGTATCGCTACTGATAAGTTCAAAATATGTTTCGAGAAATTTTACATTAATGAAGGACTGTTTATTTTTTTGGACAAATTACTGCTATCCTTAACAACAATATCTATCAGCTTAGTTAGTTGAACAATAATCACCCGTACTAGGGAGTCTGGTTTTAAATCCAATGTCTTATTTTACTTTCTAAATTAGATGGCATTAAAGGACAATGGCAGTTCGCCATACATGATTTTAGGTCAGATATAATTTCGACGTCTATGAGCGAAAATATTTCCAAAAATTCTGTATTAAATTCT
>LGAG01000688.1:241599-252016 GCA_001278395.1 Lerema accius | reverse complement strand
CAAAATCCGAGCCGAGCTTCCACGGGATAACATAGTTGTTTGCACAGTCGACAAAATCCAAATCAAAAAGTAAGTTCGGCGTCCAGGAGAGAATAGCAGCTAGTAATGTATCAGCTAGCAAATATAATGTCCATAAACGTTCCGGGTCGGTAAATAAAAGGATAATTGAAGAGATTATAAGCACAAAACACACGAGTAATAGTTGGAGAAACTCAAGTGACGATTATTTACGTGACAGCATTTTTATAATGTTGCCATAACATTAATTTACAACTACAGTGTAATAAAATAGTTGTATAGGAATAAAAATTAAATAGACAAATAAAATTGTAACTGAACAAGAATTCTTTAAGCCTTCTTTATATTTTTATTGGTGCTTAATTACATTACAAAAACTTTGCTTACATCAGGAAATAGGGGAATAATTAAATAATATATTATAAAAAGAAACGCATTTATTATGGCAATGTATGTATCACGTCGTAGTTATCTACCAATACCTAGTCAAATGGAGTTCTTTTTTATTAAAGTTTTGTCCCCCACTACACATTTTTATATTAATATGTTGATAAAACGTATTAAAAATAATAAATAACTTTCTTTTTAGTGACATTTCTAGACGCTTCCATTGACCCCACCTAAAATTTTGCCATTGTCCTTTGGCTTTCTGCGCTTCTCCTCCATGTGAACTTTAACTAGTCAAATCTTAACCTCGTACGTGCCCGCAACAGTCAAAGTTGAGCTCTTCACGTGTTAACATTAATAAATTAAAAAGAAATCAATAAAAAGTATGTCAATAGACGTACCAACGTTACGAAACATAGATAACTGCAGTCACCTTATACTGAAAAGGTCGATATTCATTACTGAATCATAAATGCTAGACGGGCACCACAAAGAGGTATCAATCAATAACGTCCTACAAAAGGAATATTCAACCACGGCTGCCACTATCACATGCCCTCTTATTACGGTAATACTACTTAACAATGGGAAACAACACCTGGGTTTTCCAGTTCTGGAAATTTTAAATATGCACTTAGGTACTTAGAAATATGAACGTTTTGCTACTAATGTTAATTTTATGTTATACCTGACTTCTTGAAGGATAATTTCTAGATTCACTATTAATTTACCAATACAATGATATTATTCCCCTTAAAATTATATGGACGCCAATAAACAGATTTTGCGTGGATTCTTGAGCGTAATTTAGCGTGACATCGTACTAGTGTGAGTGACAACGTTGATATTAATCGTACTTTCACTGCACGCGAATAGCGAGTCGCCTCGTCTCGTCTGCACAACAGAGGGTGGTTAAGTGCGTCAACATACAGTCGCAACAGTTTCACACACACCTGTGGATGCTAAAAGTGAAACAACAAGCGGATTTCAATGCCTCCGTGTCGTGGCAATCACGATGAGAAAAAAGTACTTACGACTCGATTAAAACTGTGCGACAAACAATGAAACGAGACTACGTTCGAGCTGCAATTTAACAATCTACGAGTATTCATAACGAATGATGCGATTTCGAAGAATGTTTGAGTTTTACTTGAAAAAGAATTTGAAATACGAATTAAAAATATCTTGTCTTCTCGGAATAACGGCTACCCGGATATCTCCTTATTTTTTATACTCGTAATCCTTGGAACGAAGTAATAATAACATAATCTATAAGTAAAATAATATAATTGCTGTATCTATTCTAGACAGTTTGTAATCTTTTTTATCCACAGGGTAACCTCGACGTTTGTTTTCAATCTTGTGCTACTCTGTAATTTATCGTAAGAGGCAACGTTCAATTGCAGCTGGCTTGGCAGACATTCAAAATTAAAGACAGTATATTCAATATGTAATTATAAACATGTGCCTAATTATTTTCAACAAACATCTAAAAAATACAGTAGTAATTTAACAGGGAAATATAAATTTAAAATTTCAGATATCACGAATACTGGATTTGACGACTGAAATACTTAGTGGGCGAATAACTTTGGTGACTTTGGGAAATTAAGTTATTTATTTGGAGCTAAGAGCATGATATGTGTAATTATTGTGCAGTAAACTTTCCATTTACACAATTATTGTAATAATGACTAGTACAGATGTCGACGGGCTCCCTTTTTTTGGGGAAACTACCACCTCTTTTGGACATGTTGTATTGCGCTTGATCTCACATAACTGTGGTCGACTGCGACCTTATATTATCCTATGCTACTCAAAGACAGGTCGAGGCCTTTGATAAAAATGGGGAAGCTCTTGCAATTCTTTAACAAGGTGTATCAGTCTGGCACTTAAGCCTTTAAAGAAAGCTTCCAGCCTATGGTACTTCCCTTACTGGCCTTTGGCACCGTAAGTGTTACATAAATAAGATTATGCAAGTATTTTCATTTTTTAGAGGATCGTAGCTTTCAAAAAACTGCAGATCCGGCTGGGTTCTAATGTGTTAATTGATTCAGTCCAGCGAACCATGAAAAATTGTATTTAAAAAAACTAGATACAACAAATTGAATGAAAATCGAATTGGGCCGACCCAACTTGAAAACGCCAATTCAGCGTAGATTTTCCGAATGTAGCGCCCGCGCCGATGTCGAGCGACTGTGTCGATCAAATCCAGCCGAATAATATATAATTATAGTGCGGCCAATCTATCGAGGTAAAAAGTCCAGGATATTGATCGAATAACTGACAAACACTGTTATACGATATCCGAGTAGAGGCCAGTTTTTACCTCGTTGGCGGCACTATAGGTAATAATACTTAGTAAAGTAATTGCTTCAGGTCGATGGCGACACTCGGCAGCACTTAGCGGTATATTCTTCCGAACCGAATATGCCGACCCAACTGTGTATAGTATAGAATTTGGTATTCTTTATACACATATCCCATGTACCTACTCGTTTAGCTCAACATATACGTGACGTGACACACCTCTCAAAAATCTGAGGTGATTATTTTTATTAATCATACACGCACTCAACTGCGTCTCAGAATTCGTATTAAGAGGTGATGAGAGGATGATTGTAACGGATGCATTGTATTTTTTAGTACAATTTTCACAGTGAAATGTGAAATCGGAGCAGCATTGACCATGTAATTCTGAGTGCAAGTTTAAAAATTTGTTTCTTTATCATTTAGATACAGTCTTTATGTTCATACATAAATAATTTAACTTTTCAAGTGAGTATTTAAATTGATGCTTGAATTTTTATACATGCAAATTAAATCCCCTCCCGCCCGTCTGGTTGTTAGTCTGCTATTTATTCTGCTTAATGCATAAAAATTACTAACCTCTGAAGTTCAAGTTCGCAGCATTACATTTACGGCGATCTCCGTCCAGATGTCGCCTCGAAGATTCTTCAACGACCCGCGCCGTTTCTGCAAAGAAATAAAACCTATAAATTTTTTACTCAAACGTCACGAAAACTTGGGTATAGCTGAGCCATGGACACGGCTCTGTGATGTTGAACTTGAATAAGTCTATGTTACAGGTTTATTTTTTAACCGCAGCGCCATGCGCCACCGCGCGCCTTTTTCACTGTTTTCGCTTATTGCAATTAATTCTTGTTGATTAAAAGATATTTAACAGGTGTAGGTATGTCTGGGTTTTACCCAGATGCTTTTTGGAAACCACGCCAGGACTCATCACAAATCCGGGGAAACCCGGACAGCTAGCTAGGGATACCGAAGCTTATCAAAGTTTACCTCACTAGGGCCCGCCACTAGTAAATAGTCAGGTTTTTCTATGTTGAAAAAATCTCTATAGATACGAATTATCGCCTGAACTTTAACAAGTATACGTACTAAATAAACTTAAAATTTGTTGCTGCATCCAAATCACTTGCGTATATCATTCATGTTATTCATTTTAGTTCGAGATGTCGTTAGGTACTCGTAGACTAGACTCGTAGCTTAAAATCTTTTCTATTGTATAGCCGCGAATATAGACTGTTATGTTGACGAAATAAGAACAAAATATACCCGAAATATTGTTACACAATTCCACTACAAAGAATGATATTAATAAAAAAGAAACAGATATGTTAGAATGGTGCTCGGCCAGAAGACACGATAACGACCAATTTGGGGCATTTTTTGAGTACGAACGAGACAGCAAATAACTATTGTAAAGACAATAAGGACTTATGCAATGAAGCGCGGATCATTTTTTTTTAGTTTTTACGGACGAAACATATCTATACTATAAAATATAATAGACTACACATCGTTTTTTTCGTCGTGAATTAAAGAGTAAACAACCTTGGCACTACTTTTATTTATTTAATTAATTCAAAAAATATTTAGAAGTATATAGTTTAGAAATTTATTTTAACATCAAATGATTGTTTATACTTTTTTTTTATTTGTTGTTTTTTTTAGTTGTTTTTAAATCGATAATTACAATAAAAAGACACTGTAAGATTGTTTACATTTTAAATCACGTCGTAAAAAATGAGGTAAGTATACAAGTTTTGACATGAAAATATTTTAATTATAACTGTCCGATGTTTAAAGAGCCGATCTACTTAATAAAACGCTAACGGTGCAACTCACTCCAATCCAGCTGACTTAGAAAAAAATTGTATTACAAAGCTTAACTCAATTTAGGGGTTTTACGATTATATACTTAGTGTAGAGAACTGTAAAAGGGATATTGAAAATAATTTGTCCCCTAAAAGAGTGAAGTAAAAGACAAAATTTTGTGTGAATTCGGTAATATGAAGCTACAAGGATAACCTACTTAAAAAAATAATTCCTTATTCGGTAAATCTATACTATTCTTGAGATTATCGCTTTCAACAACACACAGGTAGTTATTTAGCTTAAACACAATGTAAATGTAACCGCAGAACATTGCACTGCTCATTATAAATTATAAACAATCAGCTCGCGAACGTTTCCTGTCGCATGTGACCATGATTTTGAATAATTTTGACTCTATTCATGTATTCTTTGGAATAGTCATTGAGACCTAATAAACGAAGCCAGGTGCAAGTTGCTATAACTACTATTGTGTTCTTAAACAGATTTAGGTCATTTAGTTTCGGGGAAATGGGGCTTGATGGTATGAAATGAAAATTAACACATGCATTACATTTATTAAGTAGGTATTGCCAGATTTGGCGAGAGAGGGAATCTTATAAAATGTTATGATGCGTTACATAGGTGGGAGGGGGGGTTGAAGAATGCGTTACGTAACATTGTTTTTTGTTACTAAAAGAAAAGACAATATAATTCTCCTACACAGAACACTAATAAAAGCAACAAATGAACGATACATTTTAGTCCCGACGCTATTATCTACCTGTTAACACTCCACTGCTTTGGGACCCACAATAATTAGGAAAATGCGATGGAAACACATAACAAGTACCTATCAAAGTGAACAAATCGAGATTATATTGTGTCCTTAAATAAAATCGTCATGCTAAATTATATTTCGCCCTTATATTATTATTTTAATATAAAATTATATTTTAGATATATAAGACCAAAGGACACTGGGCTCGAATATTCCTGATCAATAGTAACTTCAAACTAACGTTTGAATTAATCGATATCTAGAGAGAAATTAATTACAGAACTTAGCATAATAACCCATGATAATGAAGGTAATTAAAAGTAATAATGTAAAATTTGGATTACAGTAATGGCGCCGTAAAATAACACGATGGTAGTTATTGATGGCTTAACTAGCGCAGTTTTTCTCGTTGACAGGAAACTGTGTAGAGTGGATAGGAAATGTATACACTACTACGACACTGGTCTACAATCGCAGTGTATTCGCGGTCACGTTAACAACGTGAATCGCGTGCGGCGTCGCTCTACTTGGCGTAACGGAACGTTGGCATGCCCAACTCCTTACCCCGTTCCGATTCATTCCGTTTTTTGAGACCCGCATAAGGTTATTAGATTAAAGAAACAAGCAATGTACTCGTATCTCTGCAAAATTTCGAATAGTTGACGTTTTTGGAGAATTTTTTCTTCGTCATACACCGTAAGGTTACAAATAAATAGATATTGTCACGTGTGAAAAGCTATGAAATTTACTTAAAGTACGAGTAACTACTTTCTAGCTAATTTTCGGGATATTTTGTAATAGATACGATGGTAATCTAGATATTGTGTAAAATGTAGATAGATTCTAAATTAATCCCGATTTGCCTACTCTAATCTCAGTATATTACGTTACACTATGACAACTCTTGTCTACGAATACCGTTAGTACTACTATCAAAAATGAAATTCGAAAACTTTGTCCGAGTATAAACGGTCGCACTGAATTGATTTAATATAACATTTCCAACTTAGGAAATCGAATGTCAACGCGATCATTGCATCTAAAACGACTGCAACAAAACTTTGACACATTCGACATTGCGCATATGAATAACATTCAAATTTAACTATACAATTACAAGTCACGTAACATTATGCTCCAGGTTTCAGCGAAAACAACTCACGACCAGACTTTTGATACAATAGTAATGTAAACACTTCGTGTGCTAATTAATTATGAGTTTCGGAATTCATTTCGATGAAATTACAACATGGTTACACTATATGCAGTTAATTAAAAAAGCTATGCAATGAGCTCATGGACTCTGCAAGTTCAGATTACAAATATTTTGATGCGACGGCTTTTAGTCCCAATTTAGTCTTCCTAAGTAATTCGATTGTTTTTTATCCTTACATTATATCATCAGACAAATCGAAAACCATTTAGTTGTAGTAGCATACCTAAGCATGACTGTGTATTATGTTAGGTACCGAAACAAGAAAAAATTACTGGAAATTAAAAAAAAACAAATATAGAAAGACTTACAAAGAAAGACGTACCTATATCTAGGGTAAATTCCCACTTAAAATTGATAGTATAGTAGTAGTAGAATGTTATGTAAGCTTGTCATTAATGTTATCAGTATTAAATGGTGTCATTGTAAGTTGCGAGTAAGTAGGTAGATTAAGTAAAGTAGATTGTTATAAGCCAAGATCTAGACCGGTCACAGCTCTTGTATATGTTACAGAAGCTAAAGTCAAGTTTTTTAAAGTCGAAAAACCTATAAAGTTACATGCTTTATATACCGGAACAACGGTGCATTAAAGCAACGGTAACAATCTTATTGTATTACTCAATAAAAATCCAACAAATGTTTATGCATATATCATCCTTATTAACAGTGTAATTAAAAAGCAAATTTTCAATGATTTAACGATTTTCCAATTCAATGTTAGAAAGAAGAGTTTTCTTCACATACCGCTGCTTGCGTGAGATGTCCGTTGCAGTCGTCGCACTCCATTTCGCACGCGGCCTCCACAAATAAAACGTAGCTTATAGCATAATCGTCGATCGTGTAACAAAACGTAAAAGCGTATGAATGAAATCAAAGCGAATACAATTTCGGTAATTCCAAAAGAGGTCAAAGCGAGACGAGATTTAAGAGGGACCGGGTCGGAGTCGACGCTAGCGTTACAACAGGTGTGTCCGCAGCGCGCTCGTCATACCGTATCGTCCGCAGATCGATGCGTTTCGGATCGTGTGACGAATTAAAGCAGACTTGTACGGTTCAACGCGACGGAGTACACGAGTGACGAGACGCTACGCGAAAGCTCTATGATTTATGGCGTAGAACGGTCCCCGTCCCTCCCAGGAGAGTGAGACAGATAAGTTTTCGTTTCCCAGACGACAGGCATGCGCGCGCAGTATTCTATCACGCACTACAACTTGTTGAAGCGACCGCTAGTGTCGATGAATATGGACGCCACCGGGAGCGGCGGATTGGCGCCGCCCACAATACTATAGAAACCTGTCCGTGTGTTATCACAGTGCGACAGCTACTACTACTAGCATTAATTTTCACGATCGTTAATATCCATCGTATATTATGTTGTGATGTCTGATCGCGCCGCGGTTACGCATAGTACTCGCGTTATACGAAGTACAAGCATGTTTGTCGGTAGCGCCCTAGCACCTCGCGGCCGCGTAATAAGCGCATTGCGGAAATTCCTCCTACTTCAAGTTTCTTCCACACAGGTCTAGAACTACTTCACATTTTACATATGTTTAAAATGTAGGTATTATAATATTTTCCCTCTAAGAACATATAAGCACACCACCGATGAGTATACCACCGATCAGAAGTATTCGTCCATCAAGAAAAATGCGAAAATGTTGGAGCATTAGTAATTTAATGAGTTTAAACCTTTATAGAAATGTCTTACGAC
Organism: Lerema accius; assembly: GCA_001278395.1. Lineage (NCBI taxonomy): Eukaryota > Metazoa > Arthropoda > Insecta > Lepidoptera > Hesperiidae > Lerema > Lerema accius. Next base: position 243,787 of record LGAG01000688.1, on the reverse strand, counting down.
TTCAAATACATGAACAATGACAAAACCAGAACTACCGTTTTATCTGCCTTTCAGGTAAAACCCACAAACAACTATTTTACCAATTTAAGTCCGAACACTACAAAAGCCAAAATCATTAATTTCACACTCTTTTAGAATTATGTTTAGAAACTTAAAACAACAGCAAGGATTCGTGTACCTTTAAAAAAACGCATTGTAATGTCACAAAAATCTAAATAAAATGGTTTACCTACATGTATTATGTATCATAGATGTATTTCTTATAATGTACTTTTTAATAGACGATTAATGGCCACAGCACATATTAAGACGGAGAGAAGGCCACTTTGATAGACAGTTCTGTTGACGTTCACATTGACATCTCAGAAGTCTAATGACGTCGAACAAGTCTATAACCTCTTGTTTAACGTAATGAATTATGGTTAAATTTCGACCACAGAGCGGGTCTCCTACAATATTTTAAACTACTTGTAATGAAATAAATACAACTGAGCGGTAGTATTCATTGTGATATTATAATACAACAGTAAATGACCAGCGTCTGTAGGTGAACATTGAAAAAATTTAAATTATTTTTTCTTTGTTGGACTGTGTGCATCTGTCTGTTAATTTACAGGCATCGAATGAAAAAGAGGAATTTAAAAATACTCTCAACATTTGGTAGGTATCACTAAGTGTGGTGAATACACTATCTAAATACAAACCACACAAAATTCGATCATCCAGGGACTCATTTAAAAGTTAATGAAAATCTAGTATTTAAATAATATGAAAATTTTTCGGCCCTGCATCTAAAACGGAACCAGTTTTACAGACAGCACACTTACATACATACATATAACATACTAATATTAAGACGTACGTACTAATGAAATAGATTTAGAGTCTACGGCCGAGAATGTTATTTACATTTTTACGAGTTCCATGACGTAATGCGAGAGTAAACAGCTAAACAAGAGGCGTACATGGATGGTAGGTGGGTGGCAACGAGTGGATCCGCTCGGTCGAGAGGCCAGGCGAGGCGGACTGGTCGTCGGCACGGCAGCGGGGTCTTCGGCCGGCATGCCACCTCGCACCTATAACTGACCTAACACTAGGCGCACCTTCGCCCGGTGGACCGCCGACCGCCGACCGCCGACCGGCCGAGGGTCACGTAGCACCTGGCGAGTGGCGAGTAGCGACCCGCTTCGTCGTTTTTATGCTAGCAGCTAGCTATCTATCGGTGGCAGTTTATTTTAATAACGCGTGCGCAGATGGCGCGAGCGCAGGGGCACGCTCTCTCCCCAGCTCCGCGCCCGATCATCGCCAATTTGCACCCTAAAGCTTAGCACGCAGGGTGCAAGTACAAGTATACCGCATCTTTGCCCGAGTTGTAAACAAACCGGGTGAGGGCAATGGCTGCCTGCCGCTCCCCGCGCTCGCCGCATCACGACGCCATTCAACCGGGAAGTTCACGCTTTATTTTTAGCGTTTCATGAAACCCCTATACGATACTGTTATAATATTTGACACCGCTTTCAGACGTGATCTAAGCGTTTTGATTGTTGTTGTATCGAATGGATTATTTCAGTTAGTGTTCCGATACTTTCATGTAACGAAAGACGAATTTAACCGTTACATTTTAAACGTCCGTTAAAGATGCGTCACTCTGATGTCTAATGCATTGGCGTCTCTAATGACACACTTTTCTATGTAGGTCCTCATTATTTGTATTTTAAACGATTGACGTAGGTATATCTGTTACCAAAGTAAAAATTTGTCAGTTATCACCCAAACACATTTTTATTCATTTTACACATACTAATTTTGGTTTATGACAACCGCGAACATTAAACAAAAACGCGTAATATGAGCCTGTAGTTACAGAAGAAATCAGCATCGTTCTACAGACAGGAAATAAAATGGTGGAACAGCTATTTTTAAAACCGGTCTAGCGAACATAAAGGATCGACCGATGCGTTACATTGGTATCAACGAAGGGCGCATTAGTGTTACTACGATATGGCCAGGTGGAGAACTCGGGGTCAACACCCTCTAAAGCGCGACAAGTACTGAACGTCTATATGTGAAAAGGTATATTTCCGTTTCGATCGGTTGCAAATTGCAATAAAGCACGCACCTCGATCGATATCGCTAAATTTACTGTCGAACATGAAAAACGAGATACCGTTAAAAGCACAATGCAGCT
>LGAG01000688.1:211791-239689 GCA_001278395.1 Lerema accius | reverse complement strand
AGATTTCTCCTAAGCTCTGTAAATATTATGAAATTGAGCTCCGGAGACAATAATTTTGTAACATAAGGATTCCCAAAGTGGGTTCCGTAGAACCTGAGGATTCGGGAGCCAAAGTTATAGAAAAAGTTCCTAAATTAATTGTAGTTTCATTTGTAATCATTTGATATGGGGTTCCATATTACACCTGGTATTTGGTTGGAGTTCCGTTATCTTTAAGGAATCCCTGTTGATGTGTATTTTTTCTGTAGATAGTATGTTACTTAGTTTCACAGGTTTGCATCTAATGTACGAATAGATGGTAAAACTAAAGATGACATCTATAATTAAGGCTTTATAGCCTACTTGGACTTTGCCCAGATATTAAGAAAAGCTTCGCTAACTTTGGCTCACAGTTTGCTTCAGAATTTATGACAATGTTGCCTTGAAATTTTGTTGAGTAGTTGAATATAACCTAAGATAGACAGTTGACGTCACAAAATGTCTTCGTGGTTCATTATCACAGACCATAATTTTTACCAATGAAGAAACAGATGTGTTACAAACCTTTGTTTTGTTATATTATGCCTTAGGTATTATCTATCGATACATTAGGAATTACCATAGACTCAGGTTCTTATAAATGAATACCTAAGCCGCGACAACACCTGAGCCTCGTAAAGCTAATACTACGAGCTTTTTGTGCCCAGATTAACAATAAACTCATGATAAACTAAGTTTTGTGCTGGAATTTACCGCCCGAGTAATCTAGCATGTCTCCGAATCTGAATTGTAGTAACAGTATTAGCCCCACCTACGGGTATTATTTACCTTAATTATTTAGTGCAATTAGGTATATTTGAAATTAAAAGTTGAATGGTTCTTAACACAATATGAAACTGGCAGCGTCTACTAATCTCACCTCATGTCACCATAAACAGGATTACAGTCCATATTCCAAATAAGTTTTGCTAGAAGAAATGATATCATTTTTCGGTATGCATTGGTCACGAATGAAACGTCAGTGACTTGAACTGATACTTAGAAAAGTAAAGGTCGTGACTCATTCATTCAGCACCTAACCGACACCGCCTCACCTCGTGCGTCTATGACTTCTAATATCGCAATTACTTACCTCAAGATCGGAGGAGTTACAATATTTCAAACAAACCGCTTTAGATATTGATTTATAAAAAACGCGAAAATAATTGTATTTCCGTATCGTTGAAAACCGAAATACTCCTTTTTACACTGCTTGCTACAATATTTGTGAAGTTTTAAACAACGCTTCCACTCATATTCTCCAGGGTTAAATGAAATAATGGTAAAGATTTAAGTGATGAATTCCCAAAATTCCTTTCTTAGTGCTCCTTTAGACTTCATAAAGAACACCTTTACAAAGTTTCATGATTCTAGGTCCATCGGGTTAGGCATTTTTATAAAATTTGCGAAGTCCTCACGTCCTCGGTTAACTTAAAAGACGAATTTCCAAAAAATCCCTTTTCAATGTTACTTGCATTACGTAAAGACCATTAAACAAAGTTTCATGCATCAGAGTTCAGATATTCCAGTCTAGAGTGTGGGTTGTCTGTCAACTGTCAATGTTGACTGACGTAAGCCCAGCCACGCGACGGCAAGTTGTCACCACTATTTATGCTATAAATAGTTCGATCCAATAAATGATGAATACACGGCTAGACTAGTTCCCTAAAAGAGCAATGCAAACAAATCAAAAAGTTCTATTTAGAACTGAAAAATCAATAGCAGACGGTGCACGGGAACCATCGGAAATAGACTGGAAAGAGCAGGACTTGGTATGCGAATTACATTCTCACTATTGATGTTTAGTTATGAATAGTATTGAATAGTTTTGTGAATCTCGCCTAACTTAGGTACTCTTACATCCGCCAATAAACCTTCTTGCTTTAATCAGCCGCTATAGCAAAACTAATAAGTATCTCTTTCATATTCCGGCTAGCAGCTCTTTTTCTTTTATGTTCTTTCTCTAATTATAATTTACAATTCTCAAATCAAGCTAAATATACTAAGAGAATCATAAATCTACATTCATTATCTATTGGGCATCTTTTGTTGTACGTACCTCGCCCTTTTTTCAATGCTACATAGAAACAATTGCAGGGGTGATTCATTCAAAATACCCAGTTTTATAGACGGCGTCTTTGTTTTGAATTTCTTGGTATAACTAGCTGTTTCTCGCATTTTTGTCTGCCAAAATTATACTTTTAGTAGAAACCAGACTTATACCGCCTCTCTTCATCCATTTAAGATTTCTTATACTTATTCTGTGAATAAATACATTATACACTAAATCGAACTCGTGTTTACTTCAAAATAGGCGAGTTGATATTTCATGAGGGCAGAGGGAAAGTTAAAGTAATAATACTTGATTATAGAGGTGACCAATTAAGAACATCAATAAGCAAGCAATTAAATAATGGTGTTAAGATAAATATAAAAACAGATTTAAATTCGATGAGCAGTGAAAGCTTAGTAGGTATGTAATATTGCATCCTTTAGAATTCTAGAATGGATAAAGGACAAACGTCACTCCCACTTAAGTGAATCAGCTGAATATTGCAACTAGAGATATTTTAATACCAGACTCGAGCAAGGAACTCGGTATAAAATCCTGTTACGAGAGTACAAACCTAGCGAAGCAAAACCAATATCTGAAGAACGCAGCGCTTTGAAGAAACAGAAATAAAATAAATATTTGAGTGAAACGCTTGCAGATGTAAGAGCGATAATAATTGAAAATGTTTACATTCCCTTCTTAGTAAACACCCTCCTACAAAATATACGTTTGTAGTCCGCTTTAATTGGGTTTGAATAAAGTAGGTACGTACGTGCTAAATAAATTAACGATGTCATAAGTTTGTAATAAAACACAAGTCAGAAGACTTGAATACGTTAGTAAGTACTATCTGTCCTACTACTAAAAGTTCTTCATGATAAAAAGCCTTCCTTTAGATACATTAGATTGACACTAGATAGCATCTAAGTTATGAGTTGAACAGACTATACACCAAGCGAAGCTAAATAATAACTAATAGTACCCAGGGATTAATAGTTACCAAAGATAAGTAGGTATTATCTAAAATTAATGGTCTTGAAAACACTAAAGACGTGTGTGGTGCTCCTACCATCCGTCCATTTTTGGGTATTAAACCTATAACACATCGTGCATTATAAGGCAATAAGCGTCACACATTTACTTCGTGCAGTGCAGATTTGTAAATTTTTAATCTAGAAGTAGTATTCCTACTTATGAATAATATATCCCGAAGCGAAACAGAAACTACTGACCTTTAAAAAGACCAAAATTATTTCTATGGAAACTTGAAGGTAACAAAATCGGAATAGTATAAAATGTAACCGTATATCAATAAATTGCTATTAAAATAAATTGCAGCACGCTGGCAAGGTATATGAATGTGAATAAAGACGTTTGTGTACTTAGTACGTACGAGTATCTCTGGACGGTCTAAAAGTCTAGTAATGTGGACTACGCCGCCTACGCAGGACTCACAGAAATAGCTGCGCGAGCGCCGCCAATGACTCAGCGCAGACAATGGACCCGGTGTCCCCGCCTGCGACAGCTTTCGCCACCAATCAACAATCATTATTATAACCTTTTCGCAAACATGCATGTATTACATTTTCTTGGAAAACATCTTCGAGTTGCAAGAGTAGAATAGTTTACGTTTTTGGTATCGTAATTAAAGCTGCAATGTAGATAGTAGAGAAGATAACAAAATGATTCATGACTTTAAGACTAATTTTATATAAATACTAGAAGACCGGACAGAGGATTTAATATCGCGTCTTAATTCTGGGGATATAAGCGCATTAAAATTAAATCAGTAGTTCTACGGCGGAATAATTGAATTTCAATACCAATATTATATCGATAGGATTACCTTCAAAATATGTTTAACCATGCTACTACTGGTAGTGCTACCCAGTACTGCTACGGGAAACGAACCATTATTTCTATCTGCAACATCCCAATCCATATGTTTATCAAAAATATTGAACTGTATAACAACCACGTTTTATACTTAGAAAATTATAAAAATTGTCTGCACATTAGCCTTAAGCATTTATTAGGTAGATAGCTATTACGAGAAAGTCGTATACCTAATTACTTTTCAAATTCAATATAAATATATGTCTTAAGGTGGCGTACTGCGAACATTTTGTCGAAGTGCGGTTACTCAAATATTTCTCGAGTCAAGTGGTTGGCAAACATGCCCAGTGGTACATACTAATGCAATGCTAATCAATACGCCGGACACATATTAATTTGTGTACGGCACTTTAGCACAGCTATTATTCAACAAAGGCCACCAATCAGTAACGGTCTAGCTAGGTCTTTGAAGAAAGGAAGCCAATGTAGCGGACCTGTTCTCGCTTCAAATGCATGAATCCTGCAATACAACGCGACCTCAATAAATAAATATATACATATGAAGAATCATATATATATATATATGATTCTTCTTTTATCGCCTAATGTCGTTATCATAGCGAAGGATTGTACTTTTTCCGTTGAATGTATTGGCTTATAAACTTAACAATATTAACTGAAACACGAATCGCAATCCTAAACTCGTTGGAGCCCTGAATGGCTGACAAAATTAACTTTTAAATCTACTGAAAGAGCGCGCTACATTTCCTATTAGGAGTTAAAATGGACAAACTTATTGTGAAATAAAAGGACCCGCTACGTAGTCAAAGTTCGACTATAATTAATTATGTCAAACAATAGATCATAGACTTGTTCGATACATCTGGCTGGAAGATAGGAAAACAAATATAATTTAAAAGGTGTTAATGTGATCGTCAACTGTCTATCAAAGGGCATCCTATCTAAATACTGTGTGCCGAATCTATTTTTAATGTAAAATTAGTCATAAATATATTTGTATAATTTAGATAGTAATTTAGTTTAATTGCTCTTAGCCATATAAATTTTCACCATGTCAAATCGCACTCCTACTTGTTCGCAATAATCTTAAAACTATACCGAAAGTTGGATTCTTCACGTATTTGTGTAAAGCTAACAGATCTAGACGGATATAAGGTACGGGTTTCTAACAGGGCCCCTAACACTTGTGCTTAGTAGGGCCCTCATCATCTTCTAAGACGATTCTGATGATATTAATAGAACATTAAATTCATAACACTACATAATTGGTTAGTACTTAATTCCCGGACCTACATTACAAACACGAACTTTCGTATTTACAGCGCTCAGACTCTCAAAGCAATCTATGGGACCGCAGTTGAATAGGGCATTTATGGACGTGTGATACCTGAAAGACGGAGCCATTTGCGATAACAAGCTAACTCGTTATCATGAACTCCAGTAGCATCAGGCGTATTTCAACTTATCAAAGGAAAGTGCCTAACAAGCTCTGTACTTCGAACAATACCTCCGTTTAAAACGACGATTAAATTTTAGAACATCAACTCAACTGCAACCTGTTGTTGCTGTAGGTACAAATTACTCAACGTTTATTATAAGACTAGCCGTAACTCGCAAGTTTATTTAATAAATTATAGTTTAGTATAATCTTTAATTTCATTTACAATAGAGGTTAATTTATCAAAAATATTTGAAACGAGTTTTTACTGTTTTTAACAATTCATTGAACCATTCCAAAGTGCTTGCTTTAATATTGGATGGATGTTCATACAACTAACTGGTAGATAACAATTTGGTTGATGACCAGCTTACAGGTAGTTCTACACTGTGTACGCAGATAGCAAATCTGTTATCTCGAATAAAATTCCCGAGGGAATACTGATAAGGACACATGCATTGGGTAAAATGAATATTTTAATTCAAGAACAAAATTCTGTGATGAAAATATATCTGTAACATTATAGGCAATGAACAGCTGATAATGTTGTTATATTATTACTTAGCAATTGTCTTATTATGTTAGCAAAAGTGGTCCAATATGATGAGCATTTACCAAAGGTACGTGAAAATTGAAGGACTGAAGTAACTTATGGGGAAATTAAAGGATCAACCAGACTACAAGCAATACAAATGTGTTGCAGAACGTCTGCCAGGTGTTCTAATTTAATTAAAAACGTTTACATTTATACTAATAATATAAAGCTGAAGAGTTTGTTTGTTTGTATGTTTATTTCTTTGTACTCGCTAATCTCAGGAACTACTGGACCGATTTGAAAAATTCTTTCACTATAAGATAACACCACGTTAAAATGAATAGGAGGGGAGCAGCATATTCTAATAGAAACAAAAAAATGTCACTGTTTTACATCGTACGTAACACCAAAAGCAGTCTCAAAATAACGAATATAAAATAAGGTACCTACTTACCTAAACAGAAAATGTTTAACGAGAGTTAAAGAGAGAGGTTCGAAGTGCAAGAGAGACAAACATATCGAGCGTGGGAACCTTCTTCAACACACCAAGTAAGACTGCATTTGAGCCTCAGGCAACTCAAGATACCAGTTGTTCAAGAAAAAGCCGTCCGTGTTCTCATCACTTCAAACCAAGTCGTTAGCGAAAACAGCGTATGCCTACGTACAATTAATTGACTCGCAAAAATAATAATGCGAGTCAGAATAATTTAACTTATTATTATTTTACGTACTCATGTAAATCACGACCGAGAAACGAATAAATGCTTCCTACAAATTCCGTTTACCTGTTATGTTGTTACAGATATTAACTTCGTAGTTTTCTTCTCTATAGTAATAATAATAATAATTAATCGACTATGCATGACGACGCATGACAACATCTAAATTGCATTTGCTTGTCTGTTCTGCTCGTGTGGAATATATAAGAAATTAAGGGGCATAATAAATATACTGAGTACTTATAAATCGTTTATTAAAATATAGATTTTGCATTTGGTGAAATCACATCAAACTCATTGGACTGGTTTCTTTACAAAATTTTATGAGCACTCAATTTGGTGTAAAAAAATCTAAGGTCATTGGTCTCATATTATTATCTCTAAATAAGAAGAAATTAAATCTTAATTTTAACTCCCACAAAAATAGAAAGGACATAGGTATTCACAGCGAACGCTAAAACTTGAGAAAACAGAAAATCGTATGGAGTTACGAATTTTCTTTGAATCGGACGAAGCCACGGGCGCCGCATAGTTTTAGTAAGGTCAAAGGCCGAAGATTTAAATATATCTTGTAAGTTCCGTGATAAAATAATAATTGGTAGTTGTTAAGAATACAGAAGAAGCTACTTCATACATCTAGACTATGATAAAATTTGAAAAACATCAAAAATGTCCAAGAATTTAAATTTTATATCAACAAGTTTTCTTACAACGTGCCATATAGAAACTTGTGTTTCTGAACGAAAATCTGGTAAACCTGTTTTCGATCGAAAAGCAAGGTAACGGGGCTCTTACCAAAATGAAACGAAGTAAAAGCTCCTTTGAGTACCTACAGCATTTTAAACGAAAATATAAAGTACCCATGCAGCCGAGCACCGACCAAACTCCTTTAAAAGCACAATGTTTTACCTACTGGTAGAAGAATAATATAGCAAGATCGAATCGAAATTGAATGCATTAAAAACTATATTAACCGCGGTCTTCGCAGCAACCGCTGCAAGATACGACGCCATTCCAATAAAAAACAGGATCACGTATGTTTTATTAAAGAGTCCGCAACTTGAAAACAACATCTCAGGCCGTTAGCACCGAGAGAGTTGCAAATGCATGAATTTGGCATCAAGAAATCTTGTAAGCCTTACTTGCGTACAGATATGGCAATAGTTTATTTATATGGCGCCCGCTTTGTGCCAAACTTGTTAGTCCTGTGAGAGCCATTATATTTGTAGTTTAATGAAAAATGTATCCGGCGGCTTCAGATTCCTTACCATACAAAGTTCACAGTAAAATATTAATATTTCACGTACAATTTCTGATTCACTAAGATAATTTATGGCCTGGTAACATAGTGGCTATATAAGGTTTTAACTGTATGAAGTTGCCTACATTGCAAATGAACATCGCCGTCAAGAATTTAATAATCCTCGCCAGAGACTATTGTATTATGTGAGAGAAGGATACTGATGATGATGTTGATGTCGAGATTTTCTCATATTTCCTGAACGAATCGTTTACCTGATAAGGGGTGGTGGAATGTGACTTTTATAGAAATACCATTTTTAAAGAGCAATATTTGGAGAACACACTGAAAAGCTTGCTTCAAAATTTGCAAACTTTCTTACAATTCGAATTTTAACCCTTTAAAGGATGAATTACTAATATTCCGCTTTTGTTGCTCCACTACACTATAAGGGTTCTATACCAACTTTCATGCTCCTAGGATCAGTGGTCGGAACCTGTGAGATAAGCCGTGGACGAACAGACAAGTTAATCGACTGACTACGGAACCCTAAACAGTAGGTACTTACCTACCTATAAATATAATATTGAAAGAAGTCCCCGGATAAGGACCAGGTTTTATTGCATAGAGATATCCTAGTTTTAAGTTTCACGATAATAGGTACCACAACATAGCTCTTATATGTAGGTATATTGTGATAGTAAGTAGGTACAGAAGATTCATATTTGATACGACGTAGCTCGTAGCATTGCAATCTGTAATGGCATTATTCTTATACATATTAGTGATGTTTTTATTTCAATGTGGCATTACGAATAAAAAAAAAATAGAAAACAATTAATAAGTTGCTTACTGTTTTAACGTGCCGACTCGTATAACATGTGCATGCGCATGCGCATGCTTTCATTTATTTTATCCGTGGTGCATAGTACGCGCAGCGTGTTCTTAAAAGTTTGTAAGTACAGGAGATTAATATAATGATTTGTCGTAGCTCGTAGCACTGCAATCTACGAGTTTAATGACAGTTTGTGTTTATTACGTTTCATCGCGAGTAAACTAAACTAGACTTTTACTGTAGCCATTAGTATAACAAACGCATACTTTTAGTTAACAAAATTGATGTAGGTAAATCCTTGGGCATATTTTAATGCGCCTGTTTTCAATAAGTAACAATCCTTGCAATCATTATAGGCATATCTTCAGTAATTTACAATTTTATCCTTGGCGTACAATAAAACTAAGAGCCGAGCTTTCGCCGCGTTCACTGCATCTAGATGCACCGTTCATAAAAAGCTACAAAGTACTAGGATCGCAAGGCGGTCGACCTTGCTTGGTGTTTACATCGACGCGCATCGGTCGCGGGCGCGTCAGGGCCGCGCGTTGCACCGTGTGGGACACAAACAACCTACACATCTATACCTACGATACCAATGTAGTTCTATCTACATAGTGGTTCGAGTATGCAGGACGCCGCGGCTTGCGTCCGGTTCCATTGGGCATGTCGCGTTCCGATCCACTAGTAAGGATGCCACTGAACTCTAGTCGGCTATGTATGTATAATTGGATTTGGAATTTTTCGTGTTATTCACAAGTCATGAGAGCCAACGAGATAGATCGCATTTTATAAATCGATGCGTCTTTAAAGGTTACTAAAACATTCCGGAATACACTTACAGTACTCAAGTCAGCGAAAGATTAATTATTGGCATTAATTACACTCGCACGAAAATATTTAGTAAAGCTTTTACACAAAGAATTGTTTCATAAAGGAGAAAGTTTAAAACAGCATAACTTGCAATAAGTGCAGTAAATGGACTGAAATGAGTTCCATTAACTATTTAAAACAGAACTTGGGAAACCTTTTGAAACGCAAGCAACTTGGTGCGACTCAAACATTTAGTTACATTTATTTCCGTAAGGGAATTCGCGACAGAGCGTTGCGAAACACCTCAGTTGCGTGGCTGTATAAATGGCAGACGCCAACTTTAATGAGCTAGTTGGTACGAAAGCACTAATTGGTTTGCGAGGACTTTTTCTAGCGTCTCGAACTATTATTTTAAATAAATACCTAGATCAAATATTCATAAGACTAGACCTCAAGTTGTCCTTTTTACCACTTTCGTTTGATAGATAATTCAAAGTCTTGTGAAACTATCTACAAGGTGAATTTTCAAAGCAGATCAAAATCAAATTTTATACTTTTTCAGGATTAATAAAGTACCTAAATTATGCCTTATAGAAACTACCTGAAATGATGTTTTAAAATAAATTAATAATAAAATAAAGATCCCCGACTAATTGTGCTGTCATCATGTCAGCAAAGAAAGTAGAATGAAGAAGCGAAATGTCTGAAGAACAAGTAATGGTAAAATACCTCCAAAACGGTAAAACTTTTACTGAAGAATTTTTTTACCATCTGGTAGTTCGACCGCCGAATTATCCTTTCGTTAAAGTATGCGGTTGCAAGTCAGCTGCTAACTGAAGAAGTCGTGAAGTGAATTGTCGTATGAATGCTTCATCTGAAATACATTTGCAAAGTCTCCCTGCTATTTGCCCAATGGGTCCGAAGTCACATTATTTTGTCTTTGCTCGCGAATACATAGGACGAGGTTCACTTAAATCAATTTAGATACTGCCTATATTAGTGAGAGATTCATTTGTTATCATGTTTGATGCAGGACCGAGTATGGTTTAGGACCACATTTGGTTCCGATAGGTTGTGCTGATGTCTTCGATGGACCGTGTTATCTAAACTATTGGCAATAGAATCGTCGTCCTAGCGAAAGTTGTCCAATATGATGAGCATTTACTAATGGTACATAAAATTGATGATTGGAAGTACGTATTGTACAGAAATGGGAGACCAATTACAAAACATAAGATAAACCACGTTGCAAAACAGATACGTGGTATCGTGGTATATGGACTAGCGTATATTTATTATCTTCCTTATACAGGGTGATTTTGATTTAAGAAATCTTATACCTAAGGGATGATTCTGGTGCTTAAATACTTATAACTTTTTGTATGAAACCGATAAAAAGCCTTAAAAATTACTTTCTTATACAAGGGTTGATCGGTTATTTTAACGAGAAAATTTAAAAATACTAAAGGACTGTACCGAATTTTAAGCCACGTCATCAGTTTCGGGCAAAACTGAAATGAAAAAAACATGTTAAAAAAAATAACCCCCCCAGTTGTATGTTTAATTTAGTTAAATCTTTAAGTAGAAGTTACCATTTTGAAATGTGACGTTACTTTGAGCTTTTGGGTAAGGCGAAGATTTTTAGTAGGTAGGAACATTTAAAAAATCTGTTATCACACATACAAAGTACTCTAAATTACTATTTAAAAATACCTACATGTGTAAATTGCCCTGAATATGAATTTAAAAGAAATTAAAAAGCGTGCCACGTTTAATCAAGTAGGTAGAAACCAATCTGATTGTAAGCAAAATACGAATCTACATTTAATTCTGAAGTAAAATACGCGTCTGCTTTTAATTCCGTAAACATACCACACAAGATAAGACAATTTTAGTTATGAATTTGGACATTCAATTCATTTCGTAGACAAGTGTACTTAAAGCACACGTAAAGCAAACATTGACGCGTAAATTTCGCGCTGAGCATTTATCTTCTGGTCATAGAATAGAGCTATTAGCGTGCACAGTATATTGCGCGACTGAAATGGAAAATGTGCGACCTTGAGGTGTGATAGAGACACCGAAACCACGAAACGGTCGCGGAATGCGGCGCACTTAATTTTTCTAACGGACTATGGGTCGAAAAGCGCGCGTCACACCGAGAGGGCCAAGTACGAGTAGTAAGTATCGAGGCGAGCGGGGCAGGCGCGGGGGAAATCGGCTGTAGTACGACGGCCCGTGTTTCTCGTAAAGGAAGCGACCCTGGCGCGGTCATTGCTCGCCGCGGCCGCATTCCTCTCCTCCGCTCCCCGGCCCTCTGCGGCGCCTGCGCATCAATGAACGGCGCGCGCGCAACCGTCGCGTCTACTCCCCTCATCTCCATATCCCATACCCGCACCAATCCCATTTTTATCCTTTCCTATCAATATTACCATCTAGATATTCAGCGTGACACATCTACCATCCTACGTCCAAATGACATAAAAATTACGTCCTCGACATTGTGATTTTGTTTCTGTGTGATATTAAAATATATTTTCATATAAATTAAATACTGTTGTTACTGCTACCATCTATAACTGTTAGTTACAATTTTTAAACTATAAAAAAAATCTGTTACATTAGATACTAATATATTTTAAGAAACTGTATTTCACCACTACATTGGCATAGTCACCTACCTAAAACACCCATTTATTAGATATTCTAAGTTGACAAAATACGTTATAAAATACAAAAGTTTCGTTTATTGGACCGAATAATAATAAAATATATTCAAAGGATATGACGCAAGCGTAAGGACAATGCAGCATTAACTGCCAAAACGCGTCACTCAGAAACAAATTAGGCATAAAATATTTTGTATCATTAATGGTAGTCATGTCCGACATTAATTACCAGGTCCCATACATGACAAGCTTTATAATCTGTACTATTGGGATTATTCGCTAATTATTGTGTTTCAAAGTGAATAAATATTAATTAATATCGTGACATTATATTATTCGGTCGGTGAACGTATTGGATCAACCGTTATTCGGGGAAAATTGGACATACGATTACGTTATTGTTCTACTTAATGCTAATAATATGTCATTGTATGGATTTTATAAATTTCTGCAAATCTTGTATTATTGCATGATAATCTGTAAATTATTACGCAAAGTGTAGGTACTACAATTTTCGGTGCCGTTTTATGAATAAAACAGGCAAGCACGAGTTTAAATTTAGAATACTCATGAATAGACACATTCGTTAGACATAAGGCCCCGTTGATAGACATTTGACAATAACATCTTCCAGCCAGGTATATCGAGAGAATATAATAATCTAGACATAACCATAATACTAGTTTGACATAATGAGCTGTGATCTAATTTCAACCTTAGAGTAGACCTGCTCCGTTGAACTATCGTAAATGAAGTCAAATCATTCTTACACTGATAAAATAAAAAATATATCGGGTCCTTTTCTAGCAAATTGAGAATGTTCCCATCTTCCCATCCTATCCCCCATCTATGATACAGGTAGTCTCTCCAAAATATTGGGATCTGCCTAAGACTTTTCTTTTGGAATCAGTTTGCGAAAAAGTCTAAATTTTGTTTGAGTCAAATATCCCCTGCCCGCCCCGCTAAACGGTTGGGTTAAGGAACTTAAAAACATAATGGACAGTAATGGACCACATGATACAGTAATGGATCACATGGTCATGTTGGGCCAAAGCATTAAAATTACTTAATCTCAAGACAATAGTACATAGGAAAAGTGTTACATAAATAAATAATAGAAAGGACCAACGAGATGCATCTTCCAATATCCTATCAACACAGTCTTGTCGTTTTTATAAAATCATTCGCAATAACAGAACAGACATATCCTCGTTTTTAATATCGTTAATATAATGAAAGTAAGACATTATTATATGATCCGACGTGTTAACTACGTAGTCGCGTACAAGGTAGATACCTATATCAATATGAGTGTAATTTAATCCGAACCTCCCTTGGGCTTGCTACCTAATGTAAAAGCATGTGTCACTCTGTAAATTGAAGTGTGACCTCGAAAATATGTTTACTTCCATTTAATATGCCTCTACCTAATAATAAAAGAAAACACTTTAGTTGACGCAGTTACTATAGCTTTACTAGTACCTATCCATGAAAAAATTTGCTCATTTAGAGCGTTCAGGACTTTTATTTTGTTTTCCTAACCCACTTTTAGTCTTGCTAGAGATCGAAGAATTGTGTGTGAAAGATGGATATTTGTTTCTATGCAAAAATAAAATGTCTATTTGGTCCATCGATTTTTAAGTATCTACATATAGGTGAATGAACCATGAATTCGTGTTTCTACTTGAGATTCAATATATCCCCCTTATGATACTTCAAAAACCACTTTAATAATAACGCGCGTTTTAAGCCACTTGATATGAAGTGTCCATTATCGATTCCAAAAGAAAATCTTACCTTCCTAATTAAGAACATGTATCAACGATATCTGTAACGGAGAGGTATTATGCTAGCTTAATTTATTAAATGTTAAGATATTTACCATTAATTTCAATAATCAGATAACATAAATGAGGTGAAAATATTCTCTCCCTATATATTCTCTTTCAGTCGTTCTGTACAACGTTTAAAAAACGCTAGGAATGCTATTCAAAACAGGTCAGACATCGTAAGCGCCTCCGATTTCTCAAGCTCACTCGGTGCTCTGTAGGAAAGCGTGGAATCGAAAAAGGGCGGGCGAGCCGAGCATAGTTAATGGTTTACGGGAGCTATCGAAAGCGTCCACCGTAAGTAGTCGTCGAACGGCTTTGCGCTTTGTGGCAAGGCGCGCGGTCAACGCTCGACAAACTGCCGGACTTACAGGTTGGACATGGGGCAATGGAATCCGCTTGGGACAAAAAAGAAACGTGGCTGCGCCGCCCGCCGCGCGCGCATCGCGACTACTAAACAACGGCACAAGCGCACAGGCCACGTTGTTGTCGACTGTCGACGCTGCACGCCGCATCCGCTCACAGTTGCACACAATCGCGCCATCGCTCTCTGTCACCACCGACGAAGGAGCAGCTAGTACCAAACGACACGCTTCTTGGGATCTAGACAACGTTGTTTTATTGGCCACGGACCGTATTCCACGGCTAAATTCAAAATATTTCTATATGCGACGCTAACTTGACATAAATAAAGCATCGTTGATTCGACATTTACCTATACATGTCAGTAAAGAACTACTGTAACAAAATTATAGACACTAGCCCCCTGGATTAGTAAATTTTAATAATCTAATGCTATTATTCCTATTTCCGATATTAGTTTTTGTCAGAATGCATTGCTAGCTAGCTACCTGCTATCATCATGTTTACAGTGTAAATGAACTTTTGAATATTTATTCTTAAAGATGAAACTGTTGCTTATTAATTATTAATAATTAAGTTATAATAAAAAAACTCTGGTACATTATTCTATTTGGTATTCATGCTAAAGATATAAAATAATTTCAGCACGGAGTTTTCAAAAACTTATGTTATAAAATTATAATTTAAAAAAATTAAACCAATTTCAAAAAAGTTAACTGAAAAGTACGAAATAACGGATTAGGGACATAGAATTTATTTTGAGGTCGGTGTGGTTTTACTTTGATAACTATATTGCCACCGACCTCAAAAGAAATTCTATGTCCCTAATCCGTTATTTCGTACTTTTCAGTTAACTTTTTTGAAATTGGTTTAATTTTTTTAAATTATAATTTTATTTCATACTTTTTAGTTTACAGTTTTAGCTAAAAAGAAGATTATTTTATGGCTCTTGTGATTAATTATTATGCTACCTAGAATTTGACTAAGGTTTAGAGCAGTTTTCCCTTGAATAACACGCTAACTCGTACATATAACTCGGACCATTTGGTTCCCTATAAAATTTTTTTTTTTTGGAATTTCGATTTTTTTTCATGCGCACTGCTATTTGACCAGGGTTTTAAGACATTTTCTCTTTGACACCATACCTGTAGCTCGTAATATTTGGCTATGCCGTGACACGTTTTACTTCATATCTCAGAAACTACTGACCCGATTTGGATAAAATTTATACTGTTCCCTAATTTGGAGTAAGTGTAGTCGAATAAAAAAAGAATGGTTCAAATCCGATCACTAGTTTCGGAGCTATGCTTGGACAAACAAACAAACATACCCACATACATACATACATACAAACATACATACATACATACATCTATGAAAATTTGTATATTTGTTTAGAAAGCCCTTCTAGATAGTCCTGTGTAAAAATTTCGCAGTTTCAATAATATTACATACATACATGTAGAATTGATAACCTCTTTTTTTGAAATCGGTTAATAAAAATAATACATACATGGATTTTTTTCGCCTTTAGGCATCCGCCCTATAGGTCGATTATAATATATCCGATAATAATTATATTTTTGAAATCGTAACGTGCTTAAATATTTTACGATTGATAAAGGAAATAGCCGTGGCCTGTGTGACAAAGTAGTATTTTTAAGTGAGTGCACGAAAAAGGAAAGATGACGTGCATAAGTGTATCATTAATACCTATATGAATAAATGATTTTGAATTTGAATTGAATTTGAAACACGGCACTTTAGCTGAGATTAATAGTTTTTCAAGTTAATTAAAGAATTAAATGAGAAACTTTACAACGACTACGCGCAATTTAATAAAGTTACAAGAACGTAGAATAGACCTTCGTAACAATGCAGGATTTAAATTAGGTGCTTAATAAATCCCAGGTAAACAAAGGCAAAACAACTTACATAAAACAACAGCGCTCGTAGGTTTAAGCATTGAGAATATTGGGATGAGAAGCGGGACTGCATCGGCTATTAAAACGGGTGATAAGAAAGAAAGAGATACAGCGGCGCCGGCGGCCGCTTCTGGGAACTCCTTTCTTGCGCGCCGTTTTCTCGGAACTGCATACGGCATTTTTTACGCGCCAAATTCTTGTTACAGGGAGCTGCAAATGCACTGAGCAGTGCGCATCGCATTCCGAGGGAATGGCTCCTCTGTGTGCCTTGTGAAATTTGGGGTGCTTACACCTCGTTCCCGAGCCATTGAACTCGCCGGGCCCAACCCGCCGATTAGTGCATTCACCAACTTTTTACTTTTATCGCAATGCGGTAACATCACCGCCAAAGATAATAATGAAATTGAATTTTTAGGAGTACCTTTCTTTAATTTAAATGTACTGTACTGCGTGTTTATCTCAAAAACATTTAATTATAATATTTTTAAAGTAAGCAGTTTTACAGTGAGAGGACAGAAAATGTAAAGCAAAAATTAAACCAATAATATTTTTTTTAAGTCGGTAAAAATAAATGGGCAGAGTTGAAAGTACCTATCAGAAACACACCTACCCACCTGTAAGGATCAAATTAGCGACTACATAAACTACAACGATCAATAACAAGTAATAAATAATATCACCAGTGTTTCGTGAAGAAGCAAGCTAATTTTGATTCGTAGCGTCAGGCGATCCAATCGATATTGGCACTTGTATTAAATTATGCATGTCATCATTGCTACTCGGTTTGACTCATTGTTTGTATCAATCTCTATGACAACTGCTTTCTCTATAATTCAATCCGAAGCGACCCCAATAGAAGCGTCCGTTTTAGATTCTGAGAATTATAGATTGACTTGGCGTCTATTCTATTCAGTCTCTCCTAGCTTTATAGGTTAATATTAATAAGGTTACCAATCTACTATTTCATCGGAGGCTAAACTGAGATTCACCTAATATGAGCATCTTGGGCCACAGGAGAGATGGCGTTAAATTTACACGAAATCACAGAGATTGTCTGTAAGTGTACAACGAAATTCGATCTATTTCTACCGTCAGGTCTGAAGGGTCCAAATAAACCGATAAATTGTATGCTTTTAAAACTTTGCTCATACTAATTCATGTTTACAAATTAATTAAATCTTAATTTACAAAACCCACAATGAAAGTCGATGTCGAAGTAATAATAGAAGGAGTCTGATAATCTCTTAATAAGTGATACACTTTCTAGTGACACAATGTCACACAATTGAGAAAGCTTGGTGCATTCCTCGCCATTGTGTACAGTGGAGTCCCCATGGACGTAAGGGTTAGTGACTTACTTACGAGAACTACCGGTTTAGCTTGCACTACTAAAGAAAACTGACAAACTGATTGAGATCTATGCAAACTTAAATTATACGGTTCTACTTAAGGAATCGGATGAGTTAATTAATAAGAGAGACGCTGCAACTAAGCAACAAATGCGACTAGAGGACCCGTTTAGTGACAATGCCAATGTTAGCGTGATAAAAACGTCTGCGTACAGTCTTCTCATAAACTGTGTAACTGTGACGTACGTATTTGTAATACCTAATTTAAAGAAATATCGTTATAATGTATCTAATATATAGATTATTATTGTAATATTTGTCCGATAAATACTTAATATGAAGACTGACACGATCAACGCACTAGAACAAAATAACGGTGAAATAACAGGTCAAAGATTCCATTATATTCATACAGACATCAAAATAAGCACACCAACATACATCCACACACATTTACATATAGTGCTAAAATAAAGCGTGTAAAAATATGTTTTTTAATACGTTTTACGTCATAATTTATGCTCCCATTCTGTTGCGCATGCATGTTAAACATAGCCCGTAAAGATGAGTGCCAATTGTTTAACGCTCCACCCTTCCTAATCTTTCAACTATGGTAGCGGATCAGTGTCATTGACCGCGCGTTGTCGGAAATAGACACTCCTTCCACCTGTAGTTCCGGCAGAAATTTCTTGTGTAGTAATAATTAAATTACATACTAGTATACCATTAATAAATTAAGTTAAGAGCAGTAATATAACGTTGTTGAAAATGATAAAGCTGGGCTATAAAATTCTCAACGCGCTGTATTTTTTGATTCAAAAGTTACAAGGCAAATAACAATTCTTGTAATAAAGACTAATTGAACCGATATCAATAAAAAGTTGTGATGTATTTTTGAAGGATATGCAGTACTGACGTCGAGATACTTAAAGGGACCAATTAAATTGTCAGAAATATTGTTACGACATCATAGTAAAAGTTGTCCTATATGATGAGCATTTAGAAAAGGGACATGAAAATCGAAGGTCGGAAATACCTCTAATGGAAAACTAAGGGATCAACCAAACATAAAAGATAAAGTGTAAGAACAACAACTGCCCGGTCTTCTAGTATGTCATAAAATATTTATCGATTACGATTAAGCAAAACTTTGTCTCTGTGCGCCGTTTAAACCAATTATAAATGCACGGGTAGGCAAGTCAAGGGGTGTCAAAGCGCACAAATTAATTCCAGCTGACATCAAACATAGGGCGAAGAAGGGTTGTATTGTAAACGCAAAAGTATCGTTCAATCAATGCAATGAGTGAGGAACCCCGCAATTAGTGGCTCAGTGGTTTGTATCAAGTATTATTGAATCAAGAGATAAAAAGTTAACTTTTAGTTAACGTTTCGAATGATCCAAGTTTCGATGATACTTTGCATATTTGTAGCCTCTAAAGCTGAGAGTAAAACATTTTATCCCGAGAAATGGTTTTATTCCAACACACATAAAAACTATTACGGGGACTCTTAAACTTGTACGACAAAATTAAACTGAAACAAGGCACGTGTGTGGCCTATCGGACGGAGGGGAAGATAGGTCACTTTTTAACCAGGGAAAAGATTTTGGTCCTGTCTTGATCAAATCGTCACGCCATGTCCGAAGTCTAAATATCAAGTTTATAATTCTTGCAAACTATCTACCGATAGCCAGAAACGATGTTTTTCGCCCTCTATCGTGCGTTACTGCGTAAACGAAGGTGACCGATGAAAGGAGTCGCTTTTGGTGGCCATAATAACATAACGCTTGATGTACGACATTGGAGAGATGGCTGATAGCTGTAGTCGAAGCTTTGAGGGCCTCAAATTGAGGCCGGCAGCGCCGCCACCGGTGTCGTATAGCAGTAACATTAGGGAGTGGCCGACACTGAGATGCGAGATGCCGCCACTAGCCTTACCTCCGCAGTAAATCCATATAAATTGTATAAAAACATCACGTTAAGAACTTGTCGCAAGTTACGGATGGCTTGACAACAGTACCAAACCAACTGATGGTAAATGACGATTATGTCTAAAATAGCGTGTGTAAACTTACAAGAAGTTTATTCACTCTTGAATTTAAGACATGAAAAATCACGACGAAGTGCTTCGGGAAAAAGAAGGTAGTGCCCTTGCGCTTCGTGTGGCGCGTCTTGGCGGGGAATTATCGAATTTACTTCCTAAAGAACAGATAAATGTGTCAAAATAAAAAAAAAACAGATGTCTGGATTTGGGGGAAATTTAATAGGTGCAATACGGTCGAAGCTGTTAGGCAAAGATTTTAAAATATTATATCGTATTAGAATTCTGTGCCAATTTTATTCCGCAACACATTTTATATCTTACTGTTTGTTGAGCCCTTAGTTTTTACGGTGTTTCAATGTTGCTAATAGTTTGGCTGATCCTTTGAAGTATCTTGATAACAATATAAGTGATATTGTTATCGGGTCCAATTACAGTCCTAAACCATAATCGGTCATCTTAAATATACCTGCCACAAAATGTTTATTAAATTCAATCTAACCGTTTAGGAATTCAGTTAAAAACAAAAGTACCTTCACAATTTTTATATATTAAGATTAATAAAGAAGGAAAACTATTCTGCAACCATAATACTACGTTGATATATGAAATACATCAATTATTTATAAAAGCAATACATGTCAGCATGCGTAATGAAGCTGGATTAAAATTCATTCGTGGCAAACCTTTATACTGCAACTCGCCGATGGCGTCCAGCGTGTCGAGGAAGATGCCATTAATCGCGGCCTGGACTAACTGAATGATTAACCGACGTCACGCGGCGGAAGAAATGAAATGGTGATACCAAGCGGCAACGAGACGCACGAGGGCGAAACCGAAAAGACAGAATCGGCATAAACAAGAAGCGCGTGACAGACAGCGGCCGTCGAGCGGCATGTCGTTGTCGCTGCGAGGCTCGGCGCGACCGCTGTACCGCATAGTATTCGATACGAACGCGGCCGCGTAGTTCCGCGAGTAGGTGGGTCGCATGATCTCTCCGCCGGCATTGCAATGCACATCCGGGCCGGTCGATACGGCTGGCGACTTGCGCGCTGGTACGGCGTCCCTCGTCACCCCGCACCGCTATCGCGGCCCCCGCACGTCTTGGAGTACCCCCTCCCCTCGCCACCAAGACTCACATCGATTCGTGCGCTTGATAATTATGAGCTCCTTACGAAAATTGATCATCTTCTAGATACTAGTCACCTGCTACAAAATGTTGTAACGCTTATGACAGCCTTGTGAATTATGTCTCTGTTGTTAGGTATGGTTTAGGTAAAAAAATTAGGTACCTAATTATGACAGATTTATCTACGTACAAATAATGTTACGTGTGTTTTTCATTGATCCGATTTAGATTTCTTTTGAAAGGGCTGGACCGATTCTGATGAATTGTCTTTTTTGGTATTTGAAACGTCCCTGGATAGTTTAGATTTACAAGTGTGATACGCTGTTAGAAGATATACTATAATGAAATGCCATCATAGAAATTAACTGTAAAAATCAAAACTGAAGATATAGAAATATTTGGGGTTTGAGTACCATTGTACATACCTGTCTACCTGATGCACGCTCTTCTAAAAATTATATGGGACGCAAACTGTCATCTCGCAAACCATTATCTTAGCGGGGCCGATTCCTTAAAGGACGTAAGGGTCGTGGCTAAAGCTTTCACATGCCTATAGAGTGGGTACCGCTATGAAAAGTGAAACACTACTTAAGTTGGTTGGTTAAATCCTTAGACATGCTTTTATTTAAGAAGACATCGCACAGGATGAAAGTTATTTTTGGTACTTATTGTTGTAAAATGTAAGAATATAATTACTCACTATCTAAAGTTAAAAATGTCTTTCGAGATAAAGTGTGCAAAGTTGAATACAAAAAAATTCTAGATAGACACACAAGATTTCGATATAAAAATATAACAAGTAATATTAAAAGCTTTTTTAAATAACAAGCTTTCATTACTTGTTAATAAAAACTAGGACTAAAAAGTTAACAAGTGCAAAATTTCAAGTCCCTACTGTTGACCGTTGAGGAGTTCCCAATCCTGGTAGCAGTATCACATCATGCTTATTATAAACATGCATTGTCATCAGGACTGGACCAGTGTGTAAAACTTTAGCTCAATCGAACACCGGGAAGTGGGTAAAATTTAGCTTGCAAGATTTCATTACAAACACCGGGACTGGTGAAACTACTTGTAAATAAAAGCTTGTGAAAAGAAGCGAAAACATCGCGTATCGATGCATTAGCGTTTTTGGGCATCCCTTTTTCATTCGGGATGCATACAGCTAGGAAATGAGCCCATCAAATGCAGTGAGTTTTAGCAGGCGATTTACCTACTCGTACCTACAACGAAAAAAATCTGAAAAAGTTGCAACGTGAAATACCTACCTATGCTTGCTCTACTAACTATAGGTAGATTAAAGGGCATGGACCTCTAATTAGGGTAGCCAAATGGTCGGGAATTTCAGGATTGAACCGGAACTACGAGTCTTGTCTAGTGGCCAAGAAAAATATGAATAAACAGTAGTTTTTCTCTGGGACTACTTGGACACAGCCAACAACGATGCTCAAGACTAGAAATAGCGTCGCCTTTGGATACTAGAGGCCTCACCGTTGCGTTGTCCAATAGACATTATCACGCACGTTAAGAAAAGGTACTATAACTTATACATATAATATCGGCCGTAATTATGGGTTTAATTAAACCTTACCAACCAAATCCTAAACAACCTACTGTTTCACAACAACTATCAAATACCTATTTAACAATATAAACTAGCAATAGCCACCACTACTGTTGACATTATGGTCATATTGCGTCCCAAACTTATACATTTGTAGATATTTCAGATATTCAATATGGCATTCACGATGTCCCTGTGACAGCAGATGGTATGGGCGTTCCCACGGGCGCCCGAGCGAGGTTACTCGCGTCCTCGCGGCGTTGCATATTGAGACAAAACGCCCGCGATGTCAATGTATGATGCGAATCGCGTTGTGCATGCTCAATTCTTAAGTGGATACCAGTTAACAATCATACAGTTCATTCCAGTAGAAGTATTCAAGATTATTAAGAGATTGTATACATGTTCGATTTACGCTTACAAATTGTAATTTATACTAGCAGTTGCCCACGGCTTCGCTCGCGTGAAATTTTGTCTGCCACATAAGTTTCGTGACAGATCATTTTATTTATATGTGAAACGGAACGTTTATTAACTGACCAGGATGGCGAATGCGATTTGTTTGTCATTGTCAGTGCCATTAGAATTTAACGAAATAATCCATAATCCGTATTTTGTGGATATGTTACGGTAAACTTGATGAATTGAAAATTATTAATAATTTTTCAAAATTATTAATAATAACCACGTCATTTGGTAAATGTGAATAATCAATTGAAATTCATCACTTTTATGAGTTATTATTAATAATTAGCTATACACATTGGTAAAAGTAATAAATTAAGTAAGCACCAAGGTTTTTAATTAAACAGGTATTTAATTTATGGGATATTTTTAAGTCTACATCATATAACTTATCACCTATCTATTTATGTTCTACAATAAAAGTTTTTTTTACATGTAATAAATTATTTTACTGCAAATAAACTGATTGTTTATCAAAACTAGAAATGTAAATAATTCGAAAACATACTCGTAATTATGTATCTTGTTGATGTCAACAGTCTTTAATATATTTTTCTCAAATGCGCACCTAAAAAGCTGCTTGATGTACAAACAAAGTATTATTTACAGACATATAAGTATAATTGTACTAAAAATTCTGATTGTACCTTAAATTAATTGTTGGAAAATGTCAACTTTAGAAGCAAATTATCAGGCGTGGAAGTGGGGGGAAGGGGGGGCCGCTGGCCCCCCGCAAAGGGGGGTCTGCGGGGGGCGAAGCCCCCCGCCAGTTTAAAAAAGCCATGGTTCTGCAAAAGATAGTTGGCTAGGTTAGGTTCGTTAGGTCGCTTTTTTAATCCAAGAAGAAGGAGGGACCCCGCGTGAGCGGGGTCCCGTCGACATCTGTGACAGATAATTAAAAAGTTGGTTAAATAGAGTTGCGTGATATACCTACAACTGTTGCCAAAATCACCTTAGTTAGAGTTGCCAATTTTGATGTATAATTAAAATTATTGATTGAAAGTGGGATTTTTTTAATGTCAAAATCGTGACTTTTTTATTTGTTAGTCAAATACCAACCGAAACGGGTCTTAACTGTGACATAGTAGTTCGGTTGCTTACAACTTTATTACATTTACCGATACTAAGGTTAAATTATCAATAATCACCGACAAATGTGATTAATATATCACATTTACCACTGTTTCCGGTAATTATTAATAATAGTGAACAATTATTCATAATTTTCGGTTATTCACATTTACCGTAACAGATACATGTTGTCGACTCGAAATGAATATTTTTTTATGTTTTGTTATTCGTATAAGGTTTTGATCGAGTCTATCGTACCCCTGCACGAAATTATTAATATAGATAGATATATTTTTTTGAGTACATATGTACGATAAGATAATTATGTTTAATTCAACTATAAGGTATATAAAAATATTTTCATATGCGCCACGCAGAGTCCCAGGTTAGACCCAGTCTAAGTCGCTTCAAAAGCCGTTGTCATATGTTTGAAGTCGGACCGCAAACAAACGCTGCCGTGCCGGGACCAAATTAATGCTTTAAGCTGCCCGCCCGTCTATAACCAACTTTAGGTATACACAAGTCGCTTCAAGCAGTTGGTGTTGGCAACTTCGATCATTTTCGTGTGGTCCGACCCTGCCTAGATGCGGTGGTAACAGCTACAAAGGTTCTACGTTTTATTTTGGTACCAATGTCAGAAAAAGGAAAACCTACAAACAAATAGAATAGTAATTGATGTACTTAAATTTTTTTGTGATTTTTAAAACTGAAGAGCTCCTTGGAAAAGAATATTAATTTCTTTGTTCGTTTTTATTTTATTGGTTTTATATAGCGCAATGCAATTAAAGCACTAGGCTAGAGTGGTTTTTTGAAAAGGGTCTGTCCATCAATTCCTATTGCCACTAGAGATTCTGTCCTATATAGAGCACTCTCTATTTTGTGCTACATATTATTAGCCAACGCTGGAATTATATCTGTTAGGTGGAGTACTATTAATTTTTAAAACTGGATTGAATTTTGCTGAATTTTAAGTACATATTAAGATAAATATCCTTTGAAATACAATTTTCTTAACAAACGAACATAAGTTATCTTTTTAAAAAGAAATTGTACACCCAGTAGCAAAATAACGCCAACGCTTAGCATCTAACGTCTGCGTTAGGAAAAAATACATTCATTTAAAAAACTGTGGGTGCTTACTTATAGAAAACCGGTTCTTTGCTAGTAAGACCAGGTAGTCAACGTTTTTAAAACCGCACCGAACGCCATAATAAAGAGTCGTACAGCTATTTTTAACCGACATCGAAAAAAGTGGGAGATTTTTAGTAACGTATCGATTAAAACTTTAAAGAGCATACGTGAAATACCATAGAGAAGTGGATGAAGAAACGTATAGTAGGTTAATACATGATTATTATTTTGCATTTTGAAGATAAAATTATAATGTTGTCGAAATTGAAAAGATGAATGTTATGAAACTGGTAATCCTAATGCATTTTATAAATTTATGAAACACTAGACGATTGCCGCGGCTTCGCCTGCTGAAATGTCTGTAAACAAAATATTGAATTTATCCCAAGGGAACCTATGATCGGGACACAAACCTTCACATTTATAATATTAGTAGGAAGTAGGAAGGATTACCCATACTACCAAGCCTTTAACACGCAGTAGGTCAAGATGCCACACACGCTTTACTTTGACATTGACATCTGCCATTCAGGGACGCCTACAAAGTCTAGTCTTTGGTTTGGCATAATGAGTTAAGATTACATTTCAACGACCAAGCGGTTCTATTGTGACTACAAACGGATGAATAACTCAGATTACTTTGAACAATATTTTGTATATTTTTATCGTGACAAATTGAAAGGAGCAAAATAAGAAGAAGCAAAATCGCGAGAAAACGACGCTTTCGACTGCTGCGATTCTGAGGAATTCAAATATTAGATTATGTTGTATATTTTCAGTTATGCTTAGTTACCTGTAACTAGATTTTGTCAGCGACGTCGCCCGCAATAATGAAATAAGCTCCGTCTAGACTCTTATTGAGATCGCCCTGTTCGAAAGGAAAACCCAATGTCCTATCCAACCGATTAAAATAAAATCGAATTAACATTTTACAGACATCCAAAGATGGTTTTGGTTTTTAAAAAATCAGGCAAATAAATTGCTTGGGTTCCGTTAGCCAGTCTATCATGTTATTAAGTAAAACAAGATTAAAAAGCAAAATTAATACTTACTTCCAATCCAAATATCCGGCTGCGGACGGTAGAAATGACGAAAGTATGAATGAAAATAGCTGAAAGAGAGTAATAAATAAGCCGAACTGTAGGCATAACACGCTAACGTTAAATACAAAAGGACGATTTTAATCACCGAATTTCATTACGCTTCGACTATTCATTTTCATCAACGGACTCACCGCAACTATTTCCTGCAACATGCTCCCCGTTCCCCGCAAAAACTCTAGGCTCAAATAAAATGGAATGGGACTGAATTGAATACCGACCGCCATTTAAAGTCACATCAATGGAACCGCAAAATGATACATGTAAATAATTGCATTCATCAATTTCATTGACACATTTGGTACATGACTACGTACTACGTACAGTGAGGCACGTGACAAAAAGAAATTTCCAAAGTAAAGAATAATTTTGTGAATTGATTCAAAAGACTTTTTTTTAATTTCAAGAGTTGCTACGTTAGAAAATAAATAAATTTCTAGGTAGTATCGTGAGCATGGTCGTAAGTAGGTACGGCAAAAAAAGTACATCTTATGCTTACTGTGTAATAATCAGAGTAAAATGATAAAATATTAAAAGATACCTATACTTAAACTAAAAGTGGCTTGTAACTAGCTTATTGCTTTAAAATAATTATTATTTTCGTTTCCACAATAAAAATAGATGAGTGGAGAAAGACATGGGGAACTTTTTGAGTTGCTTAGGAAAATATATTAATGGAATATTTTTGTAAAATTTTTGTTGACCATGTGATATCGATTATCAAACGTGTGTAACGAGAATTGTGTAGTAGAACTAGGAAGTATCGCCAACCGGCAGAGGTTTACGTCCAAATTCCGCCTACGTTTGAACGGTAGCTCCTAATTGCAAAGAAACAAACCAAAAATGAAAAGTTGGGTTTAGCTGTGTCATGGACACGGCTGTGTGTTCTACGTGTATACGTTTACGTTACAGGTAATTTTTTTTAATAAAATATTTTTATTTATTTATTTACGTCGAAAAATAACCTTATAATAATAATAACATTTCACTGTTTTCGCGTACCTACCTATTGCAATTAATTCTATGATTCTTTAGTGTTACTATAAAATTTTTGATGTCGACGATAGATTCGAAACAACAACCCCAAATTGTATTCCCGGATATTGTTATCATTGGGTTTTTAGGATTACCCCTGTATGGTAGCAAATATAAAGACGTATTCACGTCAATAACATAGAGCATGTACTTAGACTTGTAATAAAACAGCATTATTTAATTCCAGACTACAAAACCAAGCGAATTGCACGCATCCTCCAAGAAGTTTAGGTCCATTTACTTAACTACATCCAGATGACACCGATGTTGTCGAATAGCAATTACTACGTGACTTGCAAGTCCCCTAGAAACAATAATGTTCTCGTGTTCGAGGCTTATCTTGAACCTCAAACAAAAGTCTTTCTCTTCATATCGGATAACGTTGTATTTTCTTCTACGTTTAAGATTTCTTCCCTCGACTATACACTAGCCTTCGCGCATTTGAAACTTGCATACAAAGTTGCAAGGACAGTGAAGAATGAAGAAGTGAAAGTTTGAAGACACTCTACAGTGCTAAACCAAGATGTGACTCTTATTAGCTTCTTGGGATTAATAACTAAACACACGATACATCAAAAAATGTTAACAAGGTTTAGTTTTTACTCTTCAGGTTATTCATTCCTAAGAATATCTCATTTAGGTAGGTATGTCAAGAAACTGACTATAATCTAAGGCCTGGTATCCACCAAAGCGGAGAGGACAGGAGACGAGAGGATATGTGTT
>LGAG01000688.1:198471-209640 GCA_001278395.1 Lerema accius | reverse complement strand
GTAAGCACCTAATAAAAATCTAAGTTTCTAGTGCTCGGCGCCCCCTAGTACCCCGCGCCCGGGTGCGGCTGCACCCCTTGAACCCCCGGGTAAAGACGGCCCTGGATAACGTTGTATTTTCTTCTAGGTTTAAGATTTCTTCCCTCAATTACACATTAGCCTTCGCGTATTTGAAACTTACATACAAAGTTGCAAGGACAGTGAAGAATGAAGAAGTGAAAGTTTGAAGAAACGACAGTGCTAAACCAAGATGTGACTCCTATTAGCTTCTTGGGATTATTAACTGAACACACAATACTTAAAAAAAGGTTTACAAGGTTTAGTTTTTACTCTACCTACAGGTTATTCATTCCTAAGAATATCTCATTTAGGTAGATATGTCAAGAAACTGACTATAATCTAAGGCCCGGTATCCACCAAAGCGGAGAGGAGAGGAGACGAGAGGATATGTGTTTGAATAAAACAATCCGATTTCGTTATTTCCACATCTCTGCCCCGGTTAGCTTTGGTGGAAATTGATCAAGAGGAGAGATGTCTCATTTT
Organism: Lerema accius; assembly: GCA_001278395.1. Taxonomy (NCBI): domain Eukaryota; kingdom Metazoa; phylum Arthropoda; class Insecta; order Lepidoptera; family Hesperiidae; genus Lerema; species Lerema accius. The sequence continues at coordinate 209,097 of LGAG01000688.1, read as the reverse complement.
TCTATACAATTTTGTGCAGCAAGCGAGTAAGCGGCGCGGCAGAGCTGAAAAAAACGATCTCTCAAAGCTCATCGCATCTCTGCTACACAACGCTTACTTCTCCTCTCCGTCTCCGCTTTCGTAAAAATAACCTGCTAGTTTTGCAGTACATCTCCTCTCGTCTCCTCTCCTCTCCGCTTTTTTGGTGGATACCGGGCCTTAGTAATAAAGAAAAGATGCAACAAAGCCCTAATTGATGCATTAAAACCCTAATTGATGCATTGGAAAGGGATTACTTCACTACGGATTGATACAATCGAATCGAATCGAATACAAGAGGATGAGTGAATTGCGTTATTGATTTTCGATTTTTCAAAAACATCGCTGTTGGCATCGATGAATCACCGTCGCTGTTTCAACATCGATGCTCCTAACCTATTTATATCAACAATATAAATAATGTGGATCATCATTATGTTTTTATTTTTATTATAGCTACATAACTTACATAAATAACCAGGCGAACTAATTACGTTGATTAACCTGAAATTAAAACCAATACTAATTAACTTTAATACATAAAGTTAGTACATTATATTTTTAAGTACAGGTAAAATATTTGTAGGTGTAGCAATATCAATTAGCTATTTTTAAAATTTACATAAAATAAAGTGGGTAACTTTCTAATACTCCTTTTTTAAAATACTACAAGCAAATATGAGAAACTTTTCTTCCATTATTATTAAATATATTTTTATTAACAGTAAATAGAAGCAACATCATACTTAATAAAAATGTTGATTGACTGACAGACACGCTACAGCCTAAACGGATAGACCTAGAAGCATGAAACTTGGCACAGAGGTTCCTTCTAGAGTGTAGGGGAGCACTAAGAACGGATTTTTGGAAATTCCCACTTTAAGGGGGGGAAATAGGGGATGAAAGTTTGTATGAAAATTACCCAAACTTTAAAACTAGCAGTTTTCAAATTCGTGTTTGGGTGTATGGTTGAAAAGGATGAAAAACCTCATTTAACGATTTTTTTTCAACCCTTAAGGGGGTAAATATTACCGCAAAACTATAATTTCCGCAAGCAAAGCTGCGGGCAACAGCTCGTAATTCAATAAATTGTATTTACCGCTTTGTGCATCTTCAGATTTTCAAAACGACTTTTACTACTCTGACACATTTAACTGACACTAGGAATTTGACAGTGACAGTTAACTCAAAGCAAAGCTTTGACTCGGCATAGATTACAGCAGAAAGCAGTACAGAGTAGTAATAAAGGAGCGAAACTATCCGCGGGCTAGGCGGTGCAGTACATAGGGGCCCCAATATATATTACTCTGATCTATGCCCCCAAGTTCAGCGTGCCCCCGAGACTTGACCAACAGACTATAAATTGAACTTATGATAAATTCTTCCACTTTCGGAATATAAATAAACCAAGATGCCGTAGGTACTGCATATTGAGTTCAACATTAATCCTTATTTGAAAAAATACAGGGGAATTCTCAACAATTCTTAGATAAGTAGTAATATCTCTGCTTGAATCTTGCAAGGAATTTTAATAGACAGCTTTGCTTTGCTTATGGAAACTATACTTTAATAATAATAGAAAATGGCTAAATTACATTTTAATTGGGCCCTGTTTCATTTTTTACAACAGACCCCTTGGATAGCTGATTACGCCACTGGTTACACTTTTTCTTAAAGTACAATATGGATTTGGACTAGATGGTCATTAAATCGGAGCCCTTGAGACACAAGAGAAAATAAATAGAAAAATAATAATACTGGTTGACCCTTGCAAATATCGTTGTCTCAACAATTATATTTTCTATCATTTCATTATGTTCCTACTTCTTCCTTGTTTAAATGATTATATCATTGGGTGCAACTCCTGTAATCCCTGTTTTGTTGTCTGTTGTATTTTTTCATTTCAGCCATTAGGTGCTAATAGTCGGATAAATATAAATAGATTATATTATTATCTATACTTCATAACAACCAATGTCTTCTGTTCATTCCATGGACCATGATTTTCTTTGTGTGATGTGATTTTAAATTTATTTCATAATTACGTGAATTTTCCATTCGTTGCGATTTTTACCACAAATTCGGGAAATGTTTTTTGCTGTTAAACCAGTAAAACCCATATACTTACTATGTATTAAAATTGATAACATCAAATTAATTCTATGGGCCACCGCATTCATAAAAGGCTTAGGACTATAACAGTTTCTGTTATAGTTAGTAGTAGTATAATTTACCGCATTCATAAAAAGTTTAGGAGGATTATGTAGTGCCCACTCAAACGTTCAGTTATAATGTGGTTACAATATAGTAAGACTAAAGTTCAGTGTTACGGTAAATTGATCATGGGCTAATAGACTAAATTAAAAATGTCTATTAAATGCAATTATTGCACAGCCTTGTATAAAAAAACGGCTTACAACAAGAACTTTAAAGCCTCCTCTAAGATGATTGATTTACAAGCGATCCATATTACATTGTAACTTTTGGCTTAGTAGCACCATCTGCTGGCAGTTTGCAGAACTAAATTTAGAAGTTCTCTGACTAAGATGCAGAGGGCAGAAATTCAATTTGTTGAAAGATTTCCGACTCCAAAAAAGTATGCAATGCAACCTACAGGCCCTAGCCCTGCAGCCCCTTTTATCCAGGAGGGAGCTACACACTCGTTTCGAGAGCTGTCAATAAAAATAAAAATTGGATTGCAGATTTACTCTATGGTTTTTCAGAGCATCTTTTGGGATCGCCATATCCTGTGGTTCATGAATTTAAAAAAAAAGAAATAGAAGTTGGTATAGATTATAGATGTAAGAGGCACTCAATTCCCATTCTATTACAGTTTCATGATTTCATTTCCTTCGTTTCGACCGAAGCCGATTTATTTTGTGTTTTTATCGGATTATTTTTTTTTGTCTTTCGTTTACTGGATTAGTAAAGGTTATTGCGCTTTGTTTTTAAGTGAAAATGACTTGGGGTTTCGTGACGTGCGGTCCAAATGAAGCATTAGTGGTGTCAGGTAAGTTTATAATCATAATAAACCTTAAGATCGTGCTATAGCGCCGAAAACATTATTCGTTAATCTTTTCCTTGTGTAAAAGAATTAATATTAAAAGTACTTAAGTAGTGTTTACTTGAAACATTTAATAATAAGTCTTCATATCGTTTAATCGAATTAAATCAATTTGTATAATTTATATTGAGCTGTTTAGGATACCTAAAATTACCTGTATTAAAAATGTATTCATATTTGCAGAGTTATTTTTAATTCAATATGTAATTTGTATATAAATAGATAAACATGGGCTCATAATTTTTTCTATTTGTATCTGCACCTAATTCTTTTATACTACGCAATAGAATTTTAAGTAGTCGTTACTTGAATGTAATGAATGTTCAGTGGGCAATATGAATGGTAGCAGCGAGACCCGTAATAAACGATAATTAGAATCTGTATGAAGTGGGAATGTATCACTAGTTTTAAATAGCAACCGCGTATTATCGCAGTACATTGTTCATTCTGTTATTCAGATAACCCATTCAGGTTGTTTTTTTGTAGAAACAAAGTTAGAGCTAAGAAACCAGCCAAGATGAATTGGCATTTTCCAGAAACAAGTTCCCTATGCCATTTTTACAACCATTTCCACTCCAAATTTTAACTTAATTGCCCTAGCATGTTAGTAATAATAGCATAACAAATAGACTCTAAATCTAAGTTATTTATTCCCATAATGTTAGTATAAAAAAATAACTGATCAAATAATATTTTTGGTAGTAAAATTTAAATATCAGAGTAATTAGCAAAGCTATAATGGTAATGGCACTGCATATTAAGAATGTAGATTAAAAAAAAATATGCGTGTATACAATTATGGGTGTACTCAATATATAAAAATCACAGTGAACATCTGTTACTCACTGAAGTCCTCTTAATGGCTGTACCAATATCAATAAAAAAAATCTGAGGTATTTTAGAGGGACCAAGTATGGTTTCGAGCCACAGTTGTACCTGGCGGATGGTGCTGATGTCCCAATACCTGAAAGGACTAGCTAAACTATTACATTTATTAAACCTCCGCTATATCAAAAAATGTCCTATATGATGAGCGTTTACTATAGATACATGAAAATTTAAGGTCAAGAGTACCTGATGTGGAAAGCTAAGGGATCCACCAAAGTAAAATATAATATTATGTGACATAAAAACATCCGCCTGGTCTTCTAGTAATATGTGTTCTTTAAACTGTTATGCCAATGAAATAAAATAATGCTCCTTGATGAAATTCCCTTTAGAACCATGCCAAGTATTAGCAAAGATATTAATAATTATATGTTTTGTTACATGCTTGTATTATTATGTATCATTATAATATGAATACTTGTTGCAATACAGTAAGCCTCACTCTGTTTCGATATAAAAATCAGTTACATTATATTTACAACTACAATACCATTCACTATTAAATAAATGTGGTTGTAGTCATGCCTCAAATACAAACTAAAAAAGATACTAAGATAAAAAGAACTAGATTTTAAATCCCAATGTCATGTGTCGCGAAATATGTGCCCAATTCCTTTTCATTGCTAATGCCAATGGTATAAAAATAGGTTACCTACTTTGCTATAAGAGCCCAACCCACAATTACACCAATCAAGCAAATTGATAGACATGACTCATTCTTTGTAGACTAAATTAATTTCGTTACAATGTCAGACTCATAATGTCTGTATATTATATGTTGGTTTTTTTTTGAGGATTATAAACATGATAAAATATGTTTCCTCAAAAATTATATTGCATGGCATGGCGAATATGAAAACACCTGAATTGAGTCTTCTCTTCTTTTTCATGTTTAACAAATAGGTAGTAGTGAAAGTATTTGTTCCTATAATTGTTTTGCATGTAAATTATTAAGCATGAATATGATATAACATTTAGCTATATCTGTTTAATGCAGGATGCTGTTACTCCAAACCGCTGCTGGTGCCGGGTGGTCGAGCATTTGTTTGGCCGGCCATCCAGCGTGTCCAGCGGATATCTCTCAACACAATGACCTTGCAAGTCGAGTCACCTACTGTCTACACCATCCAAGGTGTACCCATCTCCGTCACTGGCATTGCCCAGGTAATTACACATTCATATTTTGTATAAGCTTGATGTGATATTCCTTGATAACTGCTATATGTATTCTCATTCTATACTATCAGTCAAAGATATAAGAAATATTTATCAATAGTTTTCCTATAGGAAAATAGCTACCTACATGTATTCTCAGGTTTCGTCTTTGCATCTCAGGGAGTAAATTACTTATAAAGCCATACCTTTCTGTTCGGTAAAAGTAGGTAGGTAAGTATTAATATAACACTCTGGTGCTTTAAATTTTCAGGTGAAAATTCAAGGTCAAAATGCCGAAATGTTGCTCTCAGCTTGTGAGCAATTTTTAGGAAAATCTGAGCAGGAGATACAACATATAGCCCTAGTAACCCTAGAAGGTCACCAGCGAGCTATAATGGGATCTATGACTGTAGAAGAAATATACAAGGACAGGAAAATATTCTCCAAAAAGGTAACTGATAATATCATTGGCTGTGCAATATTTTAATTATCATTTGTTATTGGCGAATGTTGTTGGTTTTTATGTGAATAAAGTATACTATTTTTGTTATAACATTTCCACTATTATTCTTCAAATATGTTCCAATATTATGTTATAGGAAACATTGAAGTACATACTTGTTTGATGGATCATAGATACAATTTCCTTGAATGTGAACAACATATTTTTCAGGTATTTGAGGTGGCTTCCAGCGATCTTATTAATATGGGGATAACCGTTGTGTCTTACACGCTTAAAGACATCAGGGATGAGGAGGTGGGTACATAATCTATAGATAATAACTATTTCAATTCTGTCTACTTTTCTAATTTTCCATAGATGGCTAGTGCCTTTGATAATAGTGTTACTATGTGTAATTTATTGTAAGTGGTTAATGATTGTAGATATTGCTTCAATTTTTTTAAAATCTAATTACACAGCTAGATTCTTTATTTTTTTATTCTCTCATGGAAACAGGCAGCTAAGGTATGTTAAATTCGAAATACGTGTGAAGTATGCATTACTGCGTGTGTCTATTAAAATATTGTTTGAATAATAAAAGTAATTCTATGTATTGAAGTAAAACACGTATCTGCCCTCGATCTATATAGAACATATATTATTATTGTGTGTTTATTAATAATACATCAAGATATGTATGATACATGTAAATATTATGCAATATATTGAACTGTCCTTCTATGCATCACACAAAACTGCAAATTATTTATCTATGCTGAATCGCAAAAAATCGTAAATTGCCTACAAGCTTTAATTAATAAATTTATAGAAGTAAAAGTACTATTTATTTTTAAATATCAATTTAAAACATCTCTTATTTTTTTCGAAGTGTTTCTTATCGCATATATCTTATTATTGTCCTATTCAATGTCACTTCGTCTTATCGTCGTAGATACAAAATTCTTCCTTTTTGCTTGCTTTGGTTCATGCGAGATATTACAAAGTTGTCTACAATTTTTAAACAGATTTCTTGGCAGCTACAGCTTTTGACGTTATATTTTAATTTTATTAAAATCTCAATCTCGGTCTCAATTATTATTGATGTTTAAATTATCTGCTTATACTTGTCTTTAAGCCTTCAATGATGCAAGGTTATCGGTGTGTATCATAAAAAGGCCTATGATACTCTGCTCTCAGTTACTCCAATGCGGCATATTGGACATTCAACAAATAACTACCAAAATAAATAAACTATCTCACAGGCCCAACGGACATAGTGTTATCTCATTACATGGATTTATCACTAATGAATTTATAATTAATATAACTAATTAGTAAGAATAGACTTGTGGCAACCATTTTGATTGCGAGTGTTTTGTTGCGTTTTAGTTATCACTCTTTTATGCCATCTGTTGAACAGGTGTTACTGTAAATACAAATCAGTCCAATTTCCTACAATCCTCCAATCGCATACTTGCCTTGCCTTAATAATATCTTCTACTAAGAGTGGCTCAAAAACTGCTCTTTGAATAAAATTCAGTTGTATTGACTCTATGGGATCACGAGATAGTCAACCAGTACCATCCAGTGCTTAAGATCTTCTCAGTTTTGAACACAAATCTATGTTCTGTAATGGGTAATATATTATTTAGGACTTTGAGTAATTTGTAGAGACCCCTGTTCTCTTACAAATGTATGAATATGTATGCTTGTATTTTACCTTGTCCAATCTGTGGTGTCTGGATTCTATTAGTAGATTCCTTGATTGCATACAATAATATTTTTCATATTAATATAGAATTTATTATACATTATTTTATTATAATCAGTATGTTGTATAAAAAACCGTGCAGGTTAAATTGTCAGTGTAAATACTTATCTAGCTTTTAGTTGTTACATGAATATTTATCTCAAACACCTCTCTCAGTATATGACCGAGAGGGGCAGAATTAGGCTAAATGCACATTGCACTTTTAACAGCATTTATTTTTACTATTCTCACTATATCAATGATATATGTATAGATTTTATGATGAATTCTGTTGCAAAGGCAATAATTTCTAATTCATCAATGTTACAATTATTACACGATGTTAAATGATTACATTATGTTACATGTTAAAAAGAGATCTATGCTCATAATTGAAGAAATCGCATCTAGTGTGATTTGTCTTCCCATATTTCTTGTTTCTTAAGCACATAGTCTATGTTTAATGTTTAGTGAATCCGAATGACGTAGTTATGCAATAAATGAGTCATTTTTTTCACAATATCTTAAGCCTCTTCCTTTTCTGTTTATATGAAGAAACTCTTAAGCTATACCCTCCTATCAGTAACTGCTGTATCTGTATGTTAGGGCATTAAATGAATTGCCAATTAATGCCTATATATATGTGCTTCCAGCTTTACTGCCGTTTACAAGGGACATTGTATAAAATTATAATATGTCCTTGACAATCTAAAGCAATCCAATACAAGCCCATTCAATATTGTACATGTGAAAATATGTTAAAGACATTCAAGTCACGAATTTCAGATTGTTATTATTTAGTGGGCAACTAAAGGGTTGCTGATTTTGAATCCTTATTCTTAGTTAAATGCAATCACGTAGTTGTCAACCTTATTCCAACATGTAGGATAATGTATGGGCTTAAACTGTTCTATAGGAAACAGAGTAGACAATGATAGGAAAGGAACGTTAATCATTGTTTATTCCGTATCTAGGGGTACTTGAAAGCTTTGGGTATGGCTCGTACGGCGGAGGTGAAGCGAGACGCGCGTATTGGTGAAGCGGAAGCTCAAGCTGAAGCTAAGATAAAGGAAGCTATGGCGGAGGAACAACGTATGGCTGCCAGGTTCCTCAACGACACCGAAATAGCTAAAGCACAACGAGATTTCGAATTGAAGAAAGCCGCGTACGACGTCGAAGTACAAACCAAAAAGGTATGCTGCATACTTCGTTTTTCTTTTTTTTTTCTTTATTATTTATTATACTTTGTTTTTTTCTTAGTTTCTCTGTGTTGTCTGTGTTCTTTATTTCGTTACTTAATAGATCTAGGCGTCTTCATATTACACATGACAACTGTCGTTAATGTCGTAGGTATATGCCTAAATAAATACAAAGATTACCGAGTTATATGATATAGATATGCCCCACTCGTTTTTATTATCATAAACGTTTTGTAGGTGGTCTCATCGATTATATTTATCAAGAGTTAGATTAGCATTACATTAGTCACATTCATTTCTTTTCGGCAGTTCAGATTTTGGTCACAGAAGGGATAACAGACTATGAATGTGATTTTGATAAGGATTGTATGTACCAAGATGCTTAAAACGTTTAAAATTAGACATGTAATATTCATAGTTGGTCCCTAGAATACAATGCGTCATTAAATATTTATATTATTCATGGATGATGACCTAATCCAAAAGAACTTTATTATGAAGATAGTTATGTACTTAGAAAGACACTTGTTAGATGATAGACATATATAGGTATCTTTAAGATTAGATATTTCTTTCGTAATCTTAAGTATATACTTTATTGTATTACGTTAAGTTCAAATTCTTTGTATTTTAATAATTGTTATGGTTATAAAAGGATTAACATTTTTACACATACCTATCTTGAAGGTTTTGTATTTATTACCTTAAGTTCAAATTCTCTGTATTTTAATAATTGTTATGGTTATAAAAGGATTAACATTTTTACACATACTTATCTTGAAAGTTTTGTATTCGAAGAAGATTTCTTAACGATTTTGAAATATTAAAGAAGAAATGGGCATAAACCGGGGACAACACTATTGTAAAACGAGTTGGTATTTACATAATATCAGTAAAATATTATGTAATGTATCAGTGTCTATCCTATTAATCCAGGCCTGGACTTCAATAACTAGTTAAACTTACCCACGAATTCTATATCTACACTTATACAGGAGTAATTGTACATTAAGCATGAATGTTTGTAAAAATTGTAATGTTTTTTTAATACCGTACCTGCTAACGATTCCCGATTGTGTAGGCGGAAGCTGAGATGGCGTATGAATTGCAAGCGGCGAAAACGAAACAGAGAATCAAGGAGGAACAGATGCAAATAGCCGTCGTTGAGCGGTCGCAGGAGATTAACGTTCAGAAGTGGGAAGTGCAAAGACGCGAGAAAGAACTCGAAGCTACTGTTCGCAGGTCAGTATTTTTACCCCACTACATAATACATAAGGAAGGAATTGTTTTTCGAACGTGTACGTATGTCTTCTTCTCTTCTTTGGTACGGTCTATAGTCTAAAAGTAGTGATAGCCTAACAGTTTGAAGGTTGGTCTCCCGAACAGGTTTTCCTAAGTTCAAACACCACGGCACGCACGCCTAATTCAAAAAGTAATGTGCGTATTAGATACTAATAATAATGACAACTAGGATAACATAGTGACGAAACCTGCACACTTGAGAGTTCTCCATAAAGTTCTCAAAGGTGTGTAAAGTCTGCCAATCTGCACTAGGCCAGCGTGGTGGACTATGGTTTCTACCCATCACACTGTGAGAGGAGACCCGAGCCCAGCAATGGGACAGTTATGGGTTGTGATGATGATAGCCTAAACACCTTGGTGGATTTCAATATATGGGGTATCTATGGGATAGTTTTGTATATAATTTTCTTAGCAGAAGTTACAACGTTAGTCACCTGGTAGTTATAATGTCGTTGACTATTAGTTATTTTATTACACACTAATTTATATGTTTGTTAACAGACCAGCAGAGGCCGAGAAATACAAGTTGGAGAAGTTGGCGGAAGCGCACAGATTGAAAACTGTGCTGGAAGCTGAGGCTGAGGCGGAAGCTGTTAAAGTACGCGGAGAGGTGAGTGTCATTGTGTTCTACTAGTTACCCGCTCTCGCTTCGCTTCGGTAAACCAACACGGGAAAATGAAACAAAACCTGCACCATCCACACTGATACACACACATACACATGTAATCCAAGGTCCCATTGACATGCACTGCCGTGCCAATCCAATACACTGTAACTTCTGAAACCCACATTTGAGATTTTTAACAAT
>LGAG01000688.1:181548-198014 GCA_001278395.1 Lerema accius | reverse complement strand
GCAGTTGATGTTAGTAATTGATATTTGCTAGCCAGTGGTATTATCGAACCAGGCTATAGTCTATTATTTGACATAATAAGTTATGCTCGAAATTCGACCCCATAACAGGTCCGTCCATTCATCCATCCATCCATCCATAAACCTTTCAATGTCCACTGTTAGACGTAGGTATTATTAGATAATATGTAGTCCACTAAATAATATTTTTTTAATATTTTTTTTTTACTTAAGGCTGAAGCATACGCTATCAAAGCGAAGGCAGCCGCGGACGCGGAACAAATGGCCAAGAAAGCTGAAGCCTGGAAGGAATACGGTTCGGCTGCCATGACTGATATGATGCTTGAAACATTGCCCAAGGTACGTAATTTCGAACCCTTTTAAAAGTTATGAATAAGTGTAAATCCTTCCCATTAAATCTTACTTACTTCCCTTAAGACTATACAAAAACGTGCAAAACATACTTAATTACTTTAAGTTATATCAATGTGTCAATATGTAACTGTGTTAGTATGCTGAACCGTGCGTGGCAACCGTTAAAAAGTATAGATTCTAATGCTTGAGTTATTATTACTCTCCCTTCAAACTTAACCAGATATTGAAAGCTGCGATAGTCTTAAGGTAACTTAACTTTGAGTGCCTATGCTTTTGTGACGATAAAAAACTTCATTAGGTTTGTTAAGCGTGCGTTGTTATACTTAAAGTGCTGTAAAATCATTACTCTTCGCGCGGTCTAGTAAAATAAAAACTATGACGTAATATGAATGTAAAAACAATTGTTGTTTATTTTCGACACTAGATGGCAGCGGAGGTTGCGGCGCCGTTGTCGCAGGCCCGCAAGGTGACTATGGTGTCGTGTGGCGGCGGCGAAGTGGGAGCTGCTAAGCTGACAGGAGAAGTACTCAGCATCGTACAATGTATTCCAGACCTTGTGAAGGGCGTCACAGGCGTCGATATCTCCAAGGTCAAGGTATTAATGTCTCTTTAATAAGATTACTAACAGTTAATTCACAGTCCTCGATTGTTACGAAGTCTACGCAAGGCAGGGATAATGGCACTGCTAGCTCGTTTGCTATCTTAATACGATAAAAATAGATTACTAATAGTATCGTATGTTGTATATGTATGTATATTTGTGTATATATTTTATGTATATGTCGTCAATTACGTTGCCAGGTTTTTGTTGTAAACACAAATCTCATACACTTTTTATTTTTAATTACTCATGCATCATTGACAACATTTCAGTGTTTGAAAGGAAAATGTGTTTAAAGGAAGACAGAAATTAAAATAATAGAATCTATAAAATCTAAAAAAAAGAATTGAACGTAGAATCGTTGTATGATTAAATTAACAAAATAAACATTGCTCACAATAGACTCACAAATAACTTTGATTAATCAACATTTTAATTTTAATTTATTAGGATTGTATGTAACAAAATTGAAATATTGTCAATTCGTATGAAATTCATTAGTTGTTAATGCGGAGTTCTAAATTTTAACGTTCTAAGCTTTTTAACCCTTTTGTACTATTCAATGCTCTTACTAATTTGCAACTGCGCACTAACTGTACTAGGATAATTTTATCTATCTTTATCACATTCTTCCTTGTGCCGTTCATTTCTGAAATTCGATAGATACATTAGTGACATAGTATTTTAGCCACGTTTAAATAGTTTATTACATCGACTCCAAACATGTAGTCAGATTAATAAGTTTTAGTGTTTCCCCATAGGATAGTAACACAAGCTGTTTGATAAAAAAGATAGTTACACCGAAAAAAGTCAATATATTAGTCCATCACAGAACGAGTGGTTTTGTTCAAGTGTTAAAGAGAGACGACAAGATAAACTAATGACATCCCCTTTACCCATTAATTATCGGGTTACTTTATAATCGGGTAATACAAAAAAATATGCCCAAATCATTATACTATATTCGGAAGAGAAAATATTATGCTCTTAAAAATTAATTCGAGATCAACAGCAACACCCTAATATCGTGCAGAATAATTGCTACATGCATACAAATGTAATTTAATAAACTTCATTAGTATCGCTTTAGTGGCGTTACCATGGTTTAATGGAACATTTTCTACAATAGTTTTAATTTTAGATAAAAATAAAGAAAATAGAGAAAGGAAATAAGGAAATATATCTATTCCGTCAGTAACAAAGACTTACTATTAGAAAAATATAACTAATTCGATGTTGGTGGCTGCGATCTTTTTGTCTATAGTCCATTCTTTTTAACTTGTCTTACTTTAAAAACATGTTTATGTTTTTGTAAAAAAAAGCGTATGTGATATTGAAGTGATGAACTCACCCAAACATTACTGGAAAAGTGTGAATAACATAAAAATATGTTGATTTAAATCTCGATAATTAATAATCGTGCATTTGGTGGTATAAACAATTAGGTATAACCGTAATTATTAAACAAACAGCTAATGTTGATAACCTATGAGTACTGGTTATTATGTAATGTTTTCACATTATTTAATAATGACTTGCTAAACATATCACGGTCAGTGTAGCTTCTCGAATATTGCGGTATTAATTTTCCTTTAGTTTGAAATGTCTGTATTCCAATTAGTTGCGACGAAGAAGTTGAAAATTTAAGCCGTGTACTTTGAGATAGCTGCTCTTATCTTAAGTAGAAGAGAATCCTACCTACTTGTTTTATCTCAGTTACGTTTACGCAAAAGATGATGTTCAGTTTAGTGTAATACCTGCTTTTTATCATGAATACGTAAACTTTAACTATAGAATGTCGGTTGGTAACATTATTGATAAGGTTTTATGTAATAAGGTTGCACTCGTGGCTATTATTCATAATTTCTTATTTACGTTCGTTCACGCTGTTTGTCAGCACACAATAGGACCGATAGTGTAAGTGTGGCAAACCACAGGAAAATACCGACATGCAACGGTTCAAGGCCATTGATTACGTAGGTTATAACGGTTCATGATAGTCGTGCGTTGTTTTATCACAGTATCTTTACTATTTTGGCCATTTTGTTATCAACTTTGATAAGTATAATAAATACCAGAACATACACGTAATGTCCGTACAAAGGCACTAATTAATTACGTTTAATAGGTACTGTGTTTTGATTTCATAATTCGAAATAGGGGTATTAAACACAATAAGACGTTGCAATAATGTCACAAAGAACCAAAAATCTCAACAACAATTATGTATATGCCAAGTGGAGTGAAATGCGAGTAACCACTCGTATAATCGTAATTTACTCGTTAAATACGATTGACATCTAACGACACATTTAATCAGGCATTCACCCGCAATCAATAAGCAGTAATAAAAATCTCGATTAAAAGGTTTTATACTTGTTTTTATCTAGACTGTTTTATCAAACTTTATGTGTGTTTTGATAGATAGATATAGTCTCGATTCGTGCTTAGACTAATTAATATTTACTCTAAGCGTCATTATACTTTCTTATTTATATATTTAACTGTGTGGTTTTAATGTCCTTATAGGTTTTTGTACATATATTTTTTTACAGTATTACATACGCGTATATCATAATCTAGATAAAAATATATGATTAAAATGTAGTTTAACTTTCATGTATAAAGAACTCAACATATCAATTCGCATATTCGCGGTGATTCGACACACCTCATTTCGATTATCCATGCTTTATATTATTATGAGGTGTACATTGCGCCATAACGAATTTTCGAGTGCATTGATTAATTTCTTCCTACGTGAAGTGTAACCGTAACCGATTGTAACGAAATCGTAATAACACTTTCAATAATAATATACATATTTTTCTTCGCTGTCATTCTGCTTAAGTTACTGATTATTTAGTTTGCAAAACACACATTCTTCACTAATATAATCTCTTCAGATGTATGATATCGATGTTTTTAATCAGTACAATATAAATAAAAAATAAAATATTTCAATACAATATTGATACATTACTTCATTTCAATATCATAGGATATATCTTCTGATATCTTTTTTTCACTGTCACATACAATAGCAAATTTATATTTAAAATTCCACAATGCTTTTAACTTGGTGGTGTATGTACTTTAAACAATGTCTTTGTATATCACTTTTATTAACCTATACATTTTATTCCTCGGTATGTATTACTCGGTCAGATAAATAATGGGACAGGTATGTTATTTGCAACTCTGTATCCATGCATCTCATTTAAACACTGGTTTAGTTTGAGAAAGATGAAAGAATAAATGGGTTATCTCTTATCATCCCATTCTTTAACTGATCAAGTAGTAGAAGTATTTACTCACAGTATACAAATAAATATGATTACAGTGAAGTTGTTGCAGTTTATAACACCTATTATAATTCAATATCCTGTTCCATAGTATTATAGTATTAATTAGTAATTGTTTACCATAAAAGGCCTCAGAACATTTTTAAAGCAACTCGTGACATCTACACTGTATTCACAGAGCAATATTGTTTTCTATTTACATTCGTGTTTTAGTCGTATCTGCAATTTTTTACATTTCTTATCTATGTTCTTTTATATTCCCACATAAAAATTGTTATTGGTATTACGAATTGCGACGTCGAACTGCCGGTACATTCCTTATGTCTGATTTAATTCTCGAGGAATTCCGTTGACTCTATATTATAACAAAATTGAAATAGCAACATTTCTGTACATATTATTATTATATTTTATCGAAAGTTTTTAAACAGGAGGAGATTTAATAACGAACTAAAACTAAAAACATTTTTTTTCTTAGTGCTTAATCTGTCTGAAACAGATTTTCTGTATCTATTTCAATCCTGTGCCTATTAGTTCCGTATATTTCTCATCCAGGAAGTAATCCTTTAACGAATTGCGTGTATAAAGTTAATTATAACACGAATGTAAAATAAAACAAACTTTTATTTGGTCTCCGCACTCTAACAATGTGTTTGTTGGCTAAAACTTTTCATGCTTGTTCGTAATCGTAACTGCATGTGTGTTGGGTGTAGGCTTTAGCGGAGCCGACGCCGGTACCAACGCCAACTGCCCGTGGCGATTCAGCTAGGAAAATGCGATAATTTCCTACTTACGAATAAAGAACTACTCATAGAGGTAAGTACGTACGGTCGTCTGTCGATATTTCACTGTATCGAAAATAACGTCAACGTATTTGGTTTGGTCAACTTTGCGTTTATGAGTCAGAATAAGTAAAAATTCAGATATAAAGTAAAATCAATATTTTGTTATAAGGATGTGCTGTTATTATATATTTGGTTTGATTTTTACTTATTCCATGCTCCTTCGGTCTATAAGTTAAAATGCAAAGGCGAGAAAAATTGTATATCTACACTCACAGTAATGCAAAGATGATCTTACACCAAAAAATTCAATAATAAACAAGATTTTCTCAGTTTGTATGAAAAATGTATATATCTTACTTCAGTGATATTTTTAATAGACTCGGGGTACAATACAACAATTTGATTCACTTACAAAAACTTTAGTTACCAATTTAGATCAAATATCTATTTTCCCACTTAGCCCATTTAAATTCTTTTTAGTGAATTTAGCATCGTTGCTACTTGAGTAAATTTGATATCGCTTGGTTTATTAGTAGTTTCTCGTTATACTACGTTATTTCAGTTAAAAATATATCATTAACATATTAAATACATTTTACTTATGTATACCACATTAATATTTTAGACAGCTTGGTGTGAAATAGTGGAACAAATAACTATATAATATAAAAACACATCGGTATAATTCAAACACGAGCTAATAAATGTTAATATTATTGGTGCCATAAAATCTGATAATATATGGAGCGTAAACATTGTTTTCAATTGTTAGTTCTTACTTACATCATCTTGTTACTATTATTTATAGCTAGTCAGTTATAAATTACAGCGATGAATCTACTAACCTAAACAGGCGGTGTAAAAGATCAGTTTTATTACGAATACTGACTTATTTATTGACAATAGTCTCACATCATACAATGGCGTAGCTAATGGCGGGCTTAGGAGGTGCAGTGCACCGGGACCCCCAGGCTCAAAGGTCCTTTAAAACCTGACCAACAAACTATAAATTTGGAAAATTCTTCCACCTTTGGAATATAATCAAACCAGGTCGCACTAACCTAACATTCATCACTCAACTTATTTGAATAAATACAAGAAAAATCCTAAGTCTCAGAAATTTTTTGTACTAGGGCCTTTGGTTACCTAGCTACGCCACAGAACAGCTATCACTGAAACTGATTCATAACACTCAATAAATTAAAATTATAAAAATAATAATATCACTGTAACAATTGGATAATATGAATTGTGGATTACTAACACAATAATTTATTCTATTTACAGGAAATACGTGCCGTCTAGCTGCGGTTACAAAGAAGATTTTTTTGAATTTAAAAGAACTTTGTTTTACCTCAATCAGTTGCTTTATATACTAACATTTTTTTCTTTATTAACATCATGTTTTGTATTTTTTTTTCATGTGAATGAGTGTGAAGTTTAGATCAACCATTCTAGACACATGAAAAAATTTATTTTAGAATCACAATTATTTTCAAAGATTAATGATGTCATGAATTCTGTAAGTAAATCGAAATTTTGTAATACAAATAGTTGACGATAAATTATATAATATGAAAATATATGACATATATTTTCTTATAAAATGAATAGTTGTAGTGAAAGTACTCAAAAGGCTTTGGTCAGAAATATAGGGAAGATTTGCAACATAATACTGAATGAAAAAAGTTATTTTGGAACTAAGATCTGTCCTCAAAAGGGCTTCCCTTTTGGGCAAGATTTTGAGTAAAAGGCGTTCACATAAAGTAATTATTGTTTTAGTAAATATTTTGATTACATTTGTGTATCTTATGCGAAATTTAACAACATAGTGTTTGATTATTGAAGTGCTAATCTTTTATGATAGATTCATAAATATTGAACAAAACATATGTTCAATGTTTACCTGAATCGATTACGGAATGTTAAGTCTCTTCTATTTAATAGGCATGTTAATAACTTTCATAAAATATTATCAAATAGATGACAAACTTGTAGAAATCATAATGTAGAATGAGCAATGAACAAACTATTTCCAAATACCATAAAAATCGACCAATCGCCTAAATGTTCTCAAAGTAGATGATTACAAATGACTGTTTATACTTATAAAAATAATTCCTATATTTTTTTATTTAGCTAAACTGTCGTTAGGGTAATTGAAAATATTTGGTGTTCAAAAAGTGCAGTTTAGATTTCTAATAATAATTATTATTATTATTATCGTGATTTAGCGCGTTCGTAGACATTATTGATGTCCTTTTCTAAAAGATTGATATACAGTAGTCGATTTTCACGTTTTGAGTGAATGTTAAAGATATTCTTCCTTTTTTACAATTTTTAAACTCAATTAGTAAATTTTTTTAAATGTTACTTGTAAATATAATATTTGTTTAGTTCTGATTGCGATCTGTCATACAAATATGTACATCACTATTTTTGACTTATCTAAGCAATGGATGAGATAATCTCAGATACAGCCATCATATAATTAGGTATATTTTTGCCTGTAGTAACGTCGGTTCATGAATACATGGTCACTTAAAATGTTTATTGTCAATTCGATAATTAATTAATTGTTAAATGACTTGTGGAACTAGGTACTAAGCTGCAATACTTTTTTAACAGATCGCATGAATACGAAAATAATTGATGAAATGTCTTTGAAAATAAATTAATAATTAATAGGTACGTTCTTAGTAGGATCACGATCTAATCATTGACCTACGAATCTGTAATTGATTTTATTGTAATGCATGATATTTGAAATAAAGAAACAAAGAGATAACATTTTATTGCTTGAATTTACTATAAAATGTCTCGTTTTTGCGTTTGAATTTGTGTCGTAATAAGACATTACAGTTACCACTTTAATTTATTCAATAATATTATAATAATATATTATTCGTATTTTTATAAGTAATTTCGATTTCGAAGAACAAATCATTTTACGTAAAATAATGCAAGGATTAGAAATATTATTAATCCGATCCATTTAATAATATAAATCTATTTGACAAACTACGTACATTACACGGCTTATTTAAACTTTATTATTATGTACTAGCAAAAGTGCAATAACGCGATAATTTCCCTATAAAAGGTGCCATTAATAGGTTTTTATTCAACATCACAAATGACACGTAAAACATAATGAAAAATAATACGTTACTGTAAGTCCTTGACCTACAAATTAAGTGAACAGCTGTAATTTAATCTCGAAAATAAAATATTTTGAATTGAATTTAGCTATCGACTAACCTTGATTTTTAATTTCATATTGATCTTTAAATCAATATTATATCCCCTATCATATACATCAATAAGCACGAATTTCGTTATTTTTATTAATATTTCGTTGTTCTGTGATCAAAAAAATAATGCCAATTTTTGTTAATCACACGAAATAATAATTTATATTTAATATTAACTGCATTATTCTCTTTTAAAGTTAGTTTTCGTTTATGCCGCCTTTTGAATGATAAACTGATTTTTTTCTGGTGCCCTGTTTAGTGGGTTTAAATCGTCTTGACTTTATAGCTCGAGGGCGATCGGGAAACAGGTCATTATCAACTTAACTAATGTCGTCGTGGTCTACACTACTCTCTTTAAATAGAACTTAGCAATCTTAAAAGTCGTCGCAACTGAGTAACAACACCGAATACTGTGTTTGAAAGTAACTACTAATGTAAATAGTGCAAATATATTATGTCCTTTTTTAGTTAAACTAACAGCATTTCAATCATAAAATACATCGATACTACGTTCTATTGAAAGGGAATACAAGATTTATCAACTTCTATAGACACTGGTAATGTAATTACATACGTAGAATTTAAAAATCATTGAATAATAAGAGCGTCGAAATGTATGAAGTGCCAGCTATTATTGGCTCTGGTGCCATAGTATTTATTAAGTAATCTAGTACATACACAAATAAATGTATTGGAGATGAAATTAAAATTATTTATTGAGGTGTTAACAAATTTGTGTGTTAGCTATAGTTAGTTTATATACACGAGTAATTTTAAATTCATCTCCGGTGTACATTTATCAATTTATTTAGTTAAATATTATTTTATCGTTTTTATTATAAAGTTTAAAATTTATTTTATAATGTTTTTATCTTTTTCTGTGTACTTATAAACCTAATACCTAATGTTATTTATGTTCGTCATTTAGCACAAAATTTATTTTAAAAATAAGTGCATTATTTTTTTGTAATTGTATTCTGTAATTATCTTTTATGCTATTAGTGAGTTTGCCTGTGTTTGTAAGATTACATTATGCATAAAATCTCATTAATTAAAACAAAGTTTTCGCCAAGGGTTAATTTTCAATTTATCTTAAAGTAACGTCGATGGTGTGTGCTAGTTATCGCTATAACGCGGTTTTGCAGGTTTTGTATTAGCATTTTACTAAAATATTGTATTCAAATGCATTTAGACCATGTTGATGTAATTTTTATTCTCAAACAAAAGTACTCGTTTAGTTTGAGACTTGCCTTAAATGCTTTGAACGCTAATATTAGCTTGATAACGACAATTGTACGGTTGAACCAGGTGCATTATGAATAGTCTTGTCAGTATAGTAAGTGTAACATTCCCTCCGATAACAACGGGCGTATGTTTATCAATTCAATAGTCTTAACGTCATTTAAGATTATTATTAACGCTGATTAATAGCTTTTTTTTAAGCCAGCGTTGTCTGTATAAGAGTATTTATTTTCTGTAAAATAATTGTACGCAATAGTGGGTAGTCGTGTCGTCATTCTTAGAACATTGCAATTGATCTTTTATAAAGAACCATTATCGTTTTTTAGTACCAACAGTTTCCTTTCTGATAACCTCAAAGAGAGCAAGTTACATAAAAGCGTTTTGTAATCATTCTACAGTAAACTAGCTGGCCTTGATAGACGATCTGCAATATATTTGAGTATGAATTATTTCGGTAGGTGCATTTAAGTAATAATTTTTGTTCTACATACACTATACCGAATTTGATAGTACCTAATAGTTACTTATGGTCTAGTTTCAACGGAAGGAGATGCTATATAAATTTTTACAATGTAAACATTATTATTATTTTTGAACGACGACAACAATCACCCCAGTCAGGTTTGTTTATTCCTCTAATCATAGTTTTAAGAGTGCCGTTGTCAGCAATTTATATAGTACTACAGCACAACTGGCCATATAAAATTGGTTATCCAATCGGTATCATAAGGCACTAAGAGTGATAATTGTCTTTACTTTCTGTGTGGATCACATTTTATTAATGTATGTATGTGTATTGACGTGGTTTTTATTAATGTATATTCAATAAAAATTTGCAAGCATACTGAGTTTTATTTGTCACCAATTAGTTGCTTATTCAATACATTGCTTGAGAAAGTTTTCTCTAGCTTCTTAACGCAGTCTGAAATAGGAAAAGGGAAAAATTAAAAGAAAACTTAGTAAAAGTTCTTTATTATTGCAATAGTTTATTTGAAATGTTTTACGGTTTCACTGGACTATTTAAAAATTAGCTAGCATTTACATGTAAATATAGGGTGGCATTAATTCAACAAACAAAACATAACTAAAACAAGTAGTTTTTTCCACGAGACTAACAAGAGTTAACAAAAACATTATTTTTATAAAAATGATCTTATCTCTACTTATTCTAATACAGTCAGTCACTGGACGCTACTTCGTTGACACATTTGATACTAGCTATGTTTTAAAGGCAACGAATTGCTGATAACTATATTACTTCAGTTGAACCTGTAAGTGCACCTGTTAAAGAATTTTCAATTTCTGATGACAATGCTATGTAGCTAATATATTTTTGCATGATATTAATGGCACTAGGTAACTACAAATATAATCTCTAATCATGCCTTAAAATATCATCACCATAAAAGAATGAGTTTGTTAACTAATTACACAATGTCGACATGTGCAGCACTTAATAATAAAATTAGATTAATATCGTAGTTTAGTTGACTCGATGCATTATCAAGCTGGCATGTACCTGCGAATAAAACAAGGCATGAGTAAATTCTGGATATTATATTTAAATGGAATAAGCGCAGACTTATCACGGGTTCATAACAATAAATAATAAATAACGGAATCAGGCCATACAGAAAAATTTGCAATAAAGGTTTTTATTTATGTGGAGATAGGCGCGTTGTTTGTCATTTCCATACATTTTAAAGACTGCGTTTGGTATGAGCGTGAAAGGAAAGTGCATTTGTCTAGAAGCTCAGAAGAGTCACAGCAGTGTTGAAGGTGAAATGTAGTATACAGTGATTATGTGAACATGCTATAGACTTATTTTCAAACCTAAAAGCCGGCTAATCGTTATATCAAGTATATAAAGTGAAACAAAAATAAACGTTCCCACCGCCAAATGATACGCTGGAAGGAGTATTTTCCGCAATTTGACTAACTTAATTGGACTAACGAGTACCTATTCACGAGATTTTACCACACCATCTATGTATTATCGGTTAAAGATACACTTGAGCATAGCTCACTGGAATAAAGTCTAGAGAAGATCTAAATAACTAGATACGAAATTAGGATTGTATAGGTGCTATTGATTTGATAGGTGCTATTGTCAAGTTATCTAAAATTATTTAACGCTTTTTACCACCATGCAAAACTTTCTGAATGTCCCGCTTAAAGATATTATTATGCTACAAATCTATCACAGAAAGCTGGCGCGTTCACGAAATAATATTTTACTGTCTTCGTCAATTTTATGCAAATAGTTGTACGCGCTAGTTTTCCATACCTACCTAGTACACTTAACAAGCGCAAAGTTCTTTGAAAGATTTTTTGGCTAAGAAAACAAAAAAAAAGAATGTCATGATCATTACCAGTTTTGCTTTATAAAATCCTATGACTATCCCTGTAAAAACATGGTTCCAAACTATGACATATTTTTTTATATTACAGAAAAATATTAATAGCCTAAAATACTATATCTATTCTCCGATGCGTGTCGTTAGTTATTGGCAACGTGGTTTCGAAACCTAACTTATTTTTAGGTACCTAATCGTTACATTTGCGAAACTGCGACCCCGATATTAACATGCGGATTAGACTATCTTAAAATAAAAAGATTTGTCTCAAAAACTGATAAAGAAATGAGATTGAAATAATCAACTAGACCAAACAACAGGTCCACATGAATATGGTCGTAATAGTCAAAAAATAGCAACACAGCCAATAATTATAATAAAGGATTGTAATTTATTGGTTTATAAGTTATAATAAATAAATATTTGGCTTACAGAATTTGTATAATACAACTAAAAATAACTATGACAATATTTAGGTTATATTGGAGTTTAATTTTATCAAACTGTACGTATTTTAGGCAGGATATTGATGTAATTGATTGTAGGAAAATGTGCAGTAAGTATAACATTTCAATTGTAGGTAATATGGGATTGTAGTCAGGTATTATAAGGAAATCGTGGTCGTGCCCTGCTAGCAGAGAATAAAGTAAATGGTTAATTATTAGAGAAAATAATATGATGTAATAAATCTCGTGGATAAGTAAGTACCTACTTAGTTACATGTACTTCATAATGAATTGTTATATTTATGACGTGTGACGGTGATATTTACCTACTGCATAGGTACCCACTGCGTTATCAATAGTAGATTCCTATGTATAGAAAGTGGACTACAAACACAAGACTAACCTTGAACAACTACTTTATACCTAGGTACTGTGCTTATACACAAGTGGACTGTTGACATAAGCAAGTGAGAAAAGTCCATTTTTTTATTAATACTTAACAGGTAAAAGGATACAAAATATTCGGCATATATAAAATTTAACAATTATGATGGGGTTTTAACGTAACGACCCACCACCACCACCAAATAAAACTTGAAAACTGACCTTAGCCTAGAACAAAAGTTGACTGCTCCTCCAGAGCCAGACGTGGTGAGCGAAACTGCTTGGATACACAATACAAATATAATGTATTAATAGATTTCACTATGCACTAGACAAAATTAACATTTCAACTATGATAACAGCGATAGATTTAATTTTAAGCCACTAAAAGCGCTTATGTCATTGCTCAAAAGACGCGTTATTTAAGCAACAAATGACTTATATAATTAATAGTTAATAATAAATAAGGGTAATTTAATAAGTGTGTCGATTTTTTTGTCGTTGACTACGTCATATGCGTTTGAAAGGCGCTTACTTTAATGGATGTAGTTGCCATAGGCCAGTGTGAACAATAGCTGTTAATGAGTTAGGTAGATACATGTTTTGTATCAACAAACCATTCACTTGTTAATATGAAGACCGCTTCATTATATTGTGTTGCCTAAATAAATAATATTTGGTCTGACGAGCCATAAGTTTTATATAAAAAACTTTATTATCCTTAACATCTTGATATATTTTTAACCCCTGACCTCAGGCCTTCTATGAAAATTCAATTCAGGTGCACTTTACAAAACTTTGAAAGAACAGATTAGGTTTTATGAAAATCTCTATATTTACAATTCTTTAAAAATCTATTTATTCATCTATAAATACATTAAAATTGGAGTAGAAGATTTGAGCAATATTACATACGGTACTTCATGCCTCATCATACACATGATTGCCAAAACAAGGTAGTTTATAAAATCACCAACCGTTTAGAAATAGGTACGGCAAGGAGTAAAACATTTACCCACAGGTAAGAAAGAGAGCAAATATAATTTAATGCAGCAAATAAATGAATTTTGCGTCACCTAAATGAATTTCAATTTATATAGAAAATCCTAGCACACGTTTGCGTCACTGAACATCTAAGCCACTGGATCGATTTTAAGAAACATTTTGTGGTTTATGTAAGAGGGACCAAGTATACCAAACCAAGTAGACCAAGTTAGGACCATAATTGGACCCAGTAGGTGGAGCTGTTGTCGAGATATTTAAAGAGAGCAGGCAAACAATGAGGGTTAATGAAACACCGCCTTAGCAAAACTTAAACAATATGATGAGCATTTACTAAAGACACATGAAAGTTTAAGGGTGGGACTACATGATGCAAAAAATCAAAGTATCAACGAAACTGTAAAAGAGAAAATATGTGAATAAAGACTGATTGATTTTCTAGTGTAAATTAAAACATTGTGGGTGGTACACACATAAATAGCCAATTAACAGAAAAAAATTAACACTGACATTATCATACCAGAAGAATACTGCTGATTATCATTAGAATGTTGATGAATTATCAGAAATACTGATATTTTTGTACAGGGATGAGCTAACTAGAGTAACTAGATCACAAATAAAAATGTATAGTCTAAAATATGAAAACTACAAATTAGTAAAATATTATCTGTATAATAAAAAAAACAGTGTTCTTAAAATTTTTATAATATTCAATAATTTAGTACGTAAAGATAATTATGATTATATTAGTAATTATTATTAAAATATATAAGCATAATAATAATGATGATTTAAACAAATTATAAACAAAAAACAAAAACCTTTCCTAAAGAACAATGTCATATTTTAATACTGGACCTAAATTTTTTGAAGTTAGTTACGAAACAATTAAAAATTTTCAATGAATTAGAAGCTTTTATTCAGTTTCACCTGTCCCGGTGTTTGTAATCAAATCTTGCAAGCTAAATTTCATCCACTTCCCTGTTTCCGATTGAGCTTAAATATTACACACTGGTCCAGTCCTGATGACAATGCATGTTTATAATAAGCATGATGCGATACTCCAGGATTGGCTCCAGACGATTGAACTCCTCAACGGCTAACAGTAGGGGCTTGAAATTTTGCATTTTTTTACTTTTTAGTTCTTTTTCTTATTAACAAGTAATAAAAGCTTGTTTAAAAAAAAAGAATTGCATGTTTTAAATTATAACTATTGTTATATTGATCACCAAAATCATTTAATTACTTTGTGACTCTTACGTTGGTTTATTCGTAAATTGTATTAAAATAAAAAATTATAAAATACGACTGAATTTTTCAATTTATTTTATACCTATCTTTTCTAACGGTACCTATCTATTAAAACTAACGGTCACTCTATATTCTGAACTAACGGTAAACATATGGGTCTACTCAATAATGAAATTTTATAATTATGTATCTTTTTTTACATATAATACTACTGGGTTTACGTAAGCTTTTTACTTTAACCATTTATGTGTTTTAACACATAGAAGCCGTTATTCGCTTTAACATCTTGAATCTAGTAACGTTTATTGCTTTCCTCATCTAAAAATAGGTCAATTTCTAATTCTATACTCTTTCAATTAACCTAATACCACTGGTCCCATTTTGTACTTAATTCGTATAAATCATACATATATGGTTTTATTATATTATTCTATTATAACTATTTATTTTTCTTTCATATTGAGCATATCGCGATTTATAATTTTGGCAAATTATGAGTTTCCTTTACAGTTAGTACCTACATGAATAACAGATAAAATGAGGTAATAAAACTGGGCAGAAATGAATTCATTTAAAATAGGCAAGGGAGCAGTAACATCCGCCAACTCACATATTACAACGATGTTAAACAACCGACAGGAAATACCTACTGCGCTATTATTGTTAAATTGAGATCGTAAGAAGTAGGTATGTGTTCCATTACAATGTCGTTTTAGTCCCTAACCCTCTCCTGAAACATGTAGTATTTATTTTAGAGATACCTTTTATACCTATACACATGTAGTACGTACAGACATTCGTATTATGCAACGATAATAATATGATAAATAGATACTAATATTATTTCATATTTTCTTAACCAATATACAAACCATATAGCATATAACCAAGGTAACTAACTTTTTAATACTAGTTTTTTTTTGTTTTTTGTTTGAAGTCCGTAAAGGTGAAAAATTCAGGAATGTGATGAGTTTTACCGATCACCAATAATGTTCTTATATTAAAGCAAAATATTAACGTAGGTACCGATGATGCCACATAAAGTTTCACGCACCCGTTTTTTTAGGGAAGACAAAATTTAAAGTGGAATTTCAACTAAGTCTAAGAATACTATCGATAATGAGTAGGACAATATAAATATACATAATAATATGTGGAAGACATACAAGTAGGTACATGAGACAGAATGATGAATGCTGTGCAGAAAGTGAGTTAATTTTATATAAGCAGTCTAAATAAACGAGTTTGTGTTTATACATTACATAAAATAACTGCAAGCTACCCATGGGCACAGGTTTCCAATAGCATTTAGGTACATACCAGGATTATTTTACTGGTATTAATACAAAAATATGCTCCACTTCAATGTAGAATCATAAATAATATTGTAGTAATTATTTTTCATTTATAATACGAAAATTGTATGTTTGTTGTTGTTATCCTACTAATATTATCCTACTTCCT
>LGAG01000688.1:159760-177310 GCA_001278395.1 Lerema accius | reverse complement strand
CTTATCATAATTTTCGAAGTAAATTTAAAAGAAGAGTAATATGATTGTATTAAAATCTATAACATTTATATTTGAAATTGAAATATGATCATTTAACACAAAAGTCTGCAAGTTTATTTATTTACATAACTTATCGAAACATCATTGCCGATAGGTAATTGTACATCCCTATCTGTCCATAGAGTCATGTGCCTACGCTGCGAACTGGACATTTTGTGCAATATGAGCACTCTATACTATTGTATATTATTACTCTATGTATGGGACGAAAAAAGCAATATTGTAATATTATAATTTACAATCCTAGCACGTTATTGGAAATTGATTATAAAAAAAAATCGATTAAATGGATATCGTATTCACAGACATATAATGTGATAGGCACACAGAATTCAAGCCAGAGTGCAGTTCCTATCATTATAAGTAATCTGTGGTCGTCAGTCTATGCTTGTAACATAAAATTACTCACTCTGTGAACAATCATTTGCGTACGACTTCACTATGAACAAACAATTTTGGACCTACGAATCAATTCAATTGGTTAATTTATAGGCAATGAATATGTAGAAATTTATGATTGGTCGTTTGTAAAATAAGATGGCGTCATTATAGTCCTAGTTCACGCTTATTAATCTCTGGAACGGACAATCAATGCCCAAGTATTGATCTCTGTGATGAGTTATATGTTCTATTCGTTCTATGTTGTTCTTTGCCGTCGGGATCTTTATGTGAAAAATATTTAAGAGTCCAGTGAGTGAAAATATTTTTATTGACTGTTTTAGTGTGTTTTATCAGTTTTTGATCAATTAGATCAGTAATTCTTCCTCCATGCGCGGCTGCTAGAATTCTGTAAGTACCCTCGTATATTTTACTTTGTAGCAAAAAGGCGAGGGGCCTTTGAAAATTTATTTCTAACGGCGTAGGTAGTCATCGAGCCATCATCAAGTGCTGAATCTCCGCTCTTATTGTAGTTTTTATTGAATAGGTAAGTTCAATATTTCATTTTAGAAGTAGTTAAAACCCTTTGAAATATAATAGACATAATTTAGTTTCTACTTTTACTAGAAATCTCGAAAAATAATTTCGACCGCATGGCGTCGCGTGGTCGACGGTTTTGGGTTTGGAAAATGGGGAGATAGTTTATTATTATAAAAATAAATAGATTCCTATCATGTATTATCAAGACTTAGGTGAATAGCAATAATTCAAACTGCATTAGCAGCATATCATGGATCCTCCTCCTTGAAGTGATTCCTCAATGCTGGGGTTGTGAACTCATCACATGTGTTGGAGAGGAGCCTTTTCTTTACAATAGATCTCGCATCGTCCTAGGTCTTCTGCAATGTATAGAGCATTAACTCGGTCTGGGTGTGGCCTAGCGTTATTTTAATTACCTATTAGTTACAAATAGTAAATGACAGTTTCTGCTAGAAATATTGTTTTGTTAATACATTACAAGGAGATGTAGGTATAAAAAAGTGGTTATGAATTGCAGTTCCAATTTTTAATAAATGGAGTTATACCAACCTAGTTTCTAAATATTTGTGTTCCAATATCATCTCAAGACAAGTATTATTTAGTATACATTTGATTTTTTCTAAGTTATACATTGTGTCATTAAAACAAGTGAGTGACCATTTGAGTTAACAACTTGGGATACATAGGTACCTAACTCTATAGTATAAACAAAAGGAAGCTACCTTTTACTATCTACACATTATTTAGTACCAGACAATTTGTACAAGATACAATTCAAGGGATAATGATAGAAATGTTTGTTTCCTATAAAAAAAAGAGCATTCTGGCAATTTCTTTAGATACTGACTGAATAATAGACCAACAACCTGGTCCTATTTATAATAATTCTTAACTGTAAACTTTATTGGGAATTTCTTTTATATACATTATAATTTTACAATAAATGGACAAAATTCAAGAAGTAAACATTTTTGTTGACAGAAAAATGTCGCAGCGTAATGTTCGCAAATTATTTGGGGGCACGGAACTACCACCTGTCCAAGATTCCAGCGATGAAGAATATGAGCCTGCATATGCAAAAAAATTCAACAAAAACCTTTATGATGGGGTATGTATATTTATGTGATTATCTCCTTTTTGAATATCTGGTTGCAATAATCGCTACAACAATATTTTGTTATTAATATTTCAATGGTAAGCAACTGTACAGATTAATTTTTTTATAGCTTTCAATATATAACAAAATTGTTGTTTACTTATTATTAGTGCTATATGGCCATCATAAAAATAAGGTTCTTCAGTGCTGCAGGGCAGGGTGGGGTCAACTGTAGCAATGGCCACATGCCAGCTGCGATTAAAAAGGTGTTATAGCTATGGCACTATTTGAGGATGGTTATAGCATTATGATGATCACAGAATCAGGAAAAAAAATAAAAAAAACTGCGGCATCAGTTGATTTCTAGTATTTTCAGAGTATTTTAGTAGGATTATTGGAATTTCTTTTTTGTTAGGTTCTCTTTGATATTGCGAAATGTACTTCAGATACATATTTTTGTGCATAACTATAAAAGTTAATAATAAGAACCATTTGAGTTTTGCTCGCTGGCCTGCTTTGCATGTCGATGTTGCTACCTCGGTCATTGAAGTGTTGCCTCTAACCTTATCTATCTGCAAATGCAACGCAATTTAAAATTTAGCCAAGTGATAGTTCAAGCTGAGTTGGCATTAGCTACGCTACGTTACCGCGAATTGTGCTGTTGCTATTTAATGTGTTATACCAATTACCAAGTTATATCAATGAAACTATTATGAAATCCGCATTAAGTAAATTCCTACAGTATACATGGTTAAAGTTGAGACTTTAGTAAAACATTTTGATCTTTTTCCGACTTAAAATTTTGTCTGGGATTTATTTTTTTGGAAAAAAAACTTTTCTATTCGAGTTTTGACTATGCGAATTTTAAAATTAGATTGACATAAATATCTTATTTTGTTGTATTTATTAGTATCTACATGAAAACTTTTCAATTATAATAAAATATCAGCATATTATTGCGAATTGCTGGTGAAGTATTATTTCAATGTGAATGCACATTTCAATAAATAACAAACAACACAACATAATATTTTAATTTGTAATTTTCAGTGCGATTGTTTTTTAAATAGTTATCTTTTATATTTTATTCATTTACAATAAATTATAATATTATTGTTAAAGTGTGGATTTAAATAAAATACTCGATAACCTGTTAGAGTAACTTTCCATCTTAGTTTTGATATTTTTTGTTTTTATTCGAACTACTGAAGGCATAGATTTTTTTAAGGAGCCTTTTAGGTTTACAAACATGTACTAATTAGTATGTTGTTTCGCTTTTAACATAAAATTCCAGGAATATTTTGACAAGGATGAGTTGGCTAAAATAATAAATGTATAAAATGTTATGTTCACTTTTGCTTACTAAAAGCTAATCTTAATTTAATTAATGTATTAATGTTTAAACACTAAGCTGATTAATAAATGTTCAACTTAAATTGTCGCAGTTGTAGACGATTATAGTTATTTTTCAGTTGGAAGTCAACTCCGGTTCTGAAGATAATACTTCTGAGGATACTGAGGAGGTTCCGGAACAGATTAAACCTCAGACATCTAAGAGCAAGAAGAATAGAAAGAAGAAGAGGAAGCGTCAAACAACAAAACAAAAGGTAAACTTATCACAACCTTTAAATTGATTAAATGTGTATATAATACTTACATGCCGACCGACCGACCGACCGACCGACCGACCGACCGACTGAACGACCGAACGACTGACTGACAGCTTGGTAAAAACAGCTACACTAATACATAATTGTTTTACTTGTTTGTAGATTGACGAAATAGAGGGGATAGTTAGAGAGATCAATGCTGTGTTTGGTGAGCCGGCCATACCTGAGCCTGTGGTAGTGGTCGAGGATCCAGAGAAAACACATAAACGTCTCTTTACTGTCAAACAACAAGATTTTGAAGTGGACAAGGAAATGACAAGATTGTTCGGTCCCGATGATGATGATGAACCCAAAAAGTATGTAAAATCATATTTGTTTAAACATAGTTATAGTATCAAATTTTTATTTCGTTTCTTTCCCCTTTCTTCTCCATAATAAGCACCTTTACGAAACGGTGGTAGATGAATAAAAAATTACTTGTATAGGAGTATCATTGATAACTAGACAAATAAATGATTTTGAATTTTGAAAAAATAAATAAGGCTTCAATTTTAAAACACAAATATATTCGTTTATAATCAATGTATAATTTGCCAAGATCTATTTGTTTGCCTGTTGTGCTGATTTACTAATGGAAAATATTGTTATTACAGACGTGGTCGTCAACCCAACCTGCGTAAGGTAGCTAGAAAAGGTACCATTGTTGCAACAGACACAGTTTATAAAAAGAGTGGTGAGTATAATATTTAACAAGTGATGATTAATACAAAAACAAAGAAAGGAGACTGCAATTTTTTTAAACTTGGTGGTACCCGAATAAAAAAATATATATCTTATAATTACCATTCTCGCAATGGAGACAATTCATGACACGTCACATGTTGTAATACGTCAAGCCGTTTGATCTGTATAGCGTACCGAAGAAATGGACATACATACATACAACAATAACATTGGGTAAAAATAAACGCTCACGCACTCTGAGCCCACTAGGAATTATGTTATACACAATACAGATACTGTAGTCACATAAATGTACTACTTTATCACTTAAAGAATAAGCTAAGATATTATTATAAAATATGCATACAGTAATTGTCACAGGAAACTAGAAAAGAGCATTATACACAACAATTATTACAGTAATAAGCTTTTTTGTTGGTTTTTAAATAATATTGTTTGCTTAATAATAATGAAGGCGTAATATCAGTAAAGTTATTTTTTTTTCACTGTCGTGAAGTGTACTATTACTTTCTTAGATCCCTTAAAAATAAGGCATTAATTTAATGAATATTGTTTTTTCCAGGTCTTTCAATGGTTCTGAAGGAGCGAAAAGATGATTGTTCGTATTTCGTATTCGAACACAACAAGAGTTACCAACAGTTGCATGCTGCGTTTCTCATTGCTATCAAACAAAAGTAGGTTTTAGTTAAAAAAATTACTGTCGCGTAGCATTACGTCACAGTGAGTTGGAATTTAAAAAAAACGTCAAGCGAATTGTATTGAATTTATTCACACACTAGCTGTTGCCCGCGGCTTCGCTCGCGTGAAATTTCGTCTGCCACATAAGTTTCAAGACAGATTATCTTATATGAAACGGAACGTTTGTCATCTAACTAAAATGGCGACTGCCGTTTGTTTGTCAGTGCCATAACAATTTAACGAAATACTCCACAATCCGAATTTTGCGAAATATATGTTGTCGACTCGAAATCATTATTTTTTTATGTTTTGTTATTCATATAAGGTTTCGATCGAGTCTACCGTACCCCTGCACGAAATTATTAATATAGATAGCTGTCAGTGCTAGCGTGGCTTATTCTGTAAACACTCGATCATAGTGCTGTGGGTCGCGGGTTCAAATCCCACAATAGGCTGCGTTTCCACCAAAGATGTGCGAAGATGCATAGCGAGGAATGTATTTGTAAAGAACCAATAGAATCTCTTCATTTATCTCGCCTCGGTCTGCACAGTTCTATAAAATTGTTTGAATTTGGAATGTTGACGATCCTAATTTGGGGTATATAAGGCGAGCAGCAGCACGACGCGGGCAGTTCTAGTTTTGGAAGCGAAACCGGAAGAAGGGGGAAGCAGAAGAAAATAAAGAGAAGATAATAGTGAAAGTAAAGTGCAAGTACAGTGAAGTGGGTGTAGTGAAGGAAAGTGCAACAGTCCTGGGTGTCTAGTGATAGTTCCGTGTGCATTGTAGTGTGCGTGTTACTCTAACAGATAAATAAAGATCTTAAGAAGCACTGGCCTCTTACTCCTATCCCCAACCCATTCTTGTGATAGTACTTTAGTTTATTTGCATTCATTCAATTTGGTCTAGTTTCCTTTTGGTTAATGGAATGTTAGATGAAATATGTATCAAATAAAGCTTATTTTATGTTGTTTAAATATTATAAATTTATTTATTATCAATTCATATTTGTGTATTATTGAATAAAGAACATTTCCTTATTGCTATAATAATTGGTTACGTAATAAGATGAAACATAAGTAATAATTTCAGCATGTGGAATGATCTACAGTCGGTGTTACAAGAGTCTCAACGTAGGAGACATGTAGAAGGATTATTAGAGGTAATAATTATATTAAATTGATATATATTATTTAACTGGTTGCTTATTACACGACATAATTACTTCATTATAATAATATTGGTTGAATAATTGAAGTGAAAAAAAATTATGACAAATTAAGAATTAATAAAAACCTTCGACACATTTTGTCATCAAACGAAGCTAAGAACTTTCAGTGCGCTTTTATTTTGAGACCCCACTAGGATATATTTGCAGACATTCGGTTATTCTTCCCCACTCTCACGGCTACAACTTTTAAACTGCTCAATCGATTTTCATCAAATATTCTAAAAACACTCGCAGATAAGTCATCTTACATACAAAAAAAAACTAAATTGAAATCGCTTCATAGGGACCTACGGTGCCACAGACCCTAGACGTCCACAGATACGTGAAACTCATAACATCCTTCTTTCTGCATAAGTTGTTTATAAATGCTTTCATTTTAGGTTGCGGACCGGTTGTATATGATTGAGGAATATACACAGGGTAATAAACTCATTGAGGAAATTATCGGCTACATGCAATTCTGTTCGCATTGCTTCTTCAGCGTCACTGATGTGAGTTATATTCACACTCATTATGCCTATCGCCTAACGGCTTAGCCCTATTATTATCGTCTACTACGTTATTCATTAGTACCATGCAAAAGCCACGCGTTTAGTGCTCATAATATTTTGCTATGCTGGTGTTAGCGGCAAACGGCTTTAAGTGATAAATTTTTGCAGTAAAACTTTGTTAAGTCCTTGTTAAACAGTCGACGTAACGAAAGCTTGGCAGAGCGTTTTTGTTTTGCAATGTATGGGATTGGTAAAACCTAGTCATATAGAAACGCGAACGTGAATATTTTTCTGTATGACTAGATTGCAGCAATCTTATATACCTCGTTTTTTTTTGTCGTGATATAAAAGGTAAACAATCTTGGTACAACTTTTATTTATTTTATTAATTAAAAAAAATATTTAGAAGTATACAGAAATTTATTTTAACATTAAATTATTGTTTATTCTTTAGTTTTTTTAAGTTTGTGCCTGTCTTATTCTTAAATCGATAATTACAACAAAAAGACAGTATAAGATTGTTTACCTTTTATATCACGACGAAAAAAACGAGGTATACACATGCTTCGTCATGCTTTCGGTTCACTGTCTGTTTGACAAAGAGTTTTATATAACCAGGATATTAATGCCGTGAATTTATAACTATAGCGCTATGCTGTTGTCCACTAACTATAATATAACTATAGCCCATATGTTGCAGTAGTTATACAGCGTATTATGCAAATTAAAGCTTAAAGAAAGTATTATGAAATTTTAAATAGAAATAATTGCCAAAATGCCTGATATAATGTTATTTTTTCCAGTTGCGAACACGTCTCGAATACATACACGTGGAAAATCGTGCGTTTCACATCGCGTTGATGAAGTACATGCATATGCTCACCAATAAAGCTTGTCACCGTACTGCTTTGGAGATAGGGAAGTTACTATTAAATTTGGATCCATCGGACCCGCTGGCGGTGCTGTTTATTATAGACACTATCGCTATTAGAGCCAAGCAATACCAATGGCTAGTAGAGGCCATTGATTTTTGGAACAAAGATAGAGATGCAGGGTTCCTGTTTAATATGCAGTACTCATACGCTCTGGCTAACTTCCATCTTACCAGAATCAACAAAGGTAAGTTAGTATTTATGATTTCACTACCAAAGATATATTTAGGTTGTTAGGATATTAAATTCCTTTTGAGGGATAGGGTTTTCTATGATTTTTGGGAAAATTTTGTATATAACCATGTTTAACAGGTAATGGTAGATTTTATAAGATTACTGCTTTTTAATAAACATTTGGTATTTCCACTATTGATTAGTGAAAAGATTCATCGTAATGGTAGTTAAGTTTCTACATACTATAATTTATAAACAGTTGTATATTCACATAAATTCATAATATTACAGAGTATGTTTGTGATAGTGCGTTAGAAATTTAAACATAGCCATAATTATGATTCTTATCAATTACAGGGCTCAAGTCTTACTTGAAATATCACATTGAAATCATAATGAATAAAATAATTATATCGTGTTGACATTTCTACTTGGTTTATCTTTTCTTTCTTTATGTGCGCTTTTCTTAATGTGCGCTCCTGGAATGATTATGTTGTTTGGGCATTTGCTGATTTCGCTTTTATTTTTTTAAAGGCTCTCTTTGAGAATTGCTCTCCGTTGTTAGAGTCTAGTATATAGTTGTTAATTTTATTAATGTGGTTATTAATTACACTTATCATGTTCAATCGTCATCAGCGAAAAACGAGGAGAAAAATGAGCAGATAATATTTTTGGCATCGATGAGATTTTTGAGAAGGCTCCGCCCGCGTAAAGGAAATAAAAAGAATTTTCCTAAAGATCCGTCATTTTTCAGGCACAGTGAGCCTGTTGAGGACCTGTCAGGTGAAGTATTTATTTATTTATTCGGACAGATACACCAACGATCTCTCACGATTACTATACAAGTCAAATAAAAGTATTAAATAAGGGCGCCATTCTTGTATGACTTCTTTAGTCATTTTACTTATTTTTGACTCAATATTGGTCAGCAAAACACTTATGAACTTTTAAGCGTAACTTTTACAAAATAAACAAAGAAAAACATAATTGTTTTATTGTTGAGTGTATTAATGATGGGAATTTGATTATATTTATTTACACCCTTCGAGGTGTAATGTATGAGATATATTTGTTTAATATGACAACGATTTTAAAAAGGCCCCTTAATATATAGCTAATAAAATATTTGTAAGAGCAGATCATATTAACCCAACGGTTTTTGTCAATCTGTTCTTAACAAAACATACTGACTACATGAATTTATTGCATGAATGTTATAGTAGTGATTTCGTCTTTAATATGGACTTAATTTGCCTTTATAATTATTTATAATTATTGAAACCGCGTTCGTTTTAGTTTTGCTTTTTGATTAAGTTGGCCGTTTTGTTTCCTTTAAATACTTTTTAGTAGTGTTGGTAGTTTGTCGTCAACGTCACACATATTTTGTGTTTCAACTTTGTTTATTTTAGACTCTTGTCTTATTACTCAAAGTTTTTTTTAAGTCCTCTATTTCTTGTGCTCAATGTGGTCCTGCTTTTTCTGATATATAATTAATATTATATATACCTGTTGTCTGTTGTATTTTCGAATTGTAAGAGAATCATCGCACGCTCTGTGGTATGCATCAAGTTTTAAATGTATTTGTCGAGAATCCATTTGGCTTTTCACAGATTTTTTTTATGTTATTTTTATTAGTGATCACATGACGCTATGAATGTTTTCATCATTGCAAATATTAAAATATTAATATTGCCATGATAATAAAAAATAAAGAATTTTGTAGTTTAGTATATGTACATAAAATAAAATCAATAAAAATCTTTGCATTAATGAAAAAAATTATCCATTTGCTGTTTACTATGTGTTTTATTTAAGTTTTGCATTAATATGTAATATTTAAAAATGTTATTGTTATTTTTATTCACGTGTTATTCTACTTTCGCTATAACATGCAAATGTCTTTACAGAAGGGTTTGAGAAAGCAGATGAGTTGCTGCAGAAAGCGATGCTGAAATTCCCGACTGTAATAACACATGTCATGCAAAATGCAGGTGTCCGCAACCCAAAGATAAAAGATTGCCCGCTTTTCAGCTTAGATGCTAATGATGGGTAAGCATTATTTCGTTATTATAATCAAGTAGGCAAATACAAGTTACATAAAAACGTGCGCTAAAATTTAAATTTATTTCTGTTACTTTTTTTTATTTTTTATTAAACAATATCACTTTAAATAACTGAAATATTCAACTTATATTCTACTACAGTCTTCTATAATTGTCATGTTATATTTATTCACCAGGATGTCGACCAATCTTAAAGATTTAATAAAGCTCTATGCTAGAT
Organism: Lerema accius; assembly: GCA_001278395.1. NCBI lineage: Eukaryota > Metazoa > Arthropoda > Insecta > Lepidoptera > Hesperiidae > Lerema > Lerema accius. The sequence goes on along the minus strand of LGAG01000688.1, from coordinate 167,095 downwards.
TAATTTGGAATAAGTTTAGCGAGGAGCCCGTCATGAAGTGGGTAATACGGAACGCTACCATTCTCGTTGATAAATATATGATAGATACCCCTACGAGAGTAAGTTTATTTTACCCTAATAAATACCTACCTAGATACCTAAGTACCTTACAATAATAAATACCTATCTAGTTCTAGTAGAAGTATTAGTAGTAGTAGGGCCTAGTACTACTGTGGCTTATGCAACACTGCGCCTAGCGTTAGCAGATGTTCCAAAGATACTTATCTAATGATGTAGCCACGAAATAGAGTTTACGGTAATTATTTTCAGTCCCCTGCTTACTTAAGATCAATACTTGAGAACTTGAATACTGTTCGCACCCTCATTCGAGTAAGGTCAATGATCCCAAATCATAGCAATCCAAATCTATATGTATGTATTAAACATTCCATATATTTCATTATACTACTAATTTAGAAAGAATTGAAGTTACATTTATATGATACTTTTGTCTGGATTGCCAGCATGTTTCTACGGTATAAAACAATTGATTAGCGCAATGCATTGTTAATTTCATGTCCATTTTTTATTTCTAGGACGAGGCACGTTCATATGCCAATATGCGCATGAATTTATTCCAAACGTTTCCTCCTGAAATTGTGCGCCACTTGAGCATACTCACACCATTGAATAACTTGATTGTTGATGGGGTAAGTTCTGGACACTTTATTTTATTTAATAGTATCGCTAACTGGGCAAATGGTATTTGAAAATGTCATTGCAGTGGATATCTTTTTCAATACCTCTGACAGTTCGAATTACATTATTTGTGTTTTTTTTTATAAAAAGAATAATATTTTTTGGTCTCAAAAATTCTTAAGTCTTTGAGGCCCTTCCCTGCTAGGATCTGTGGTATATTTCTGTCATACGATCCTATTAAGCTTCTGTCTTGGGCAGTGTTTCTCAACCTTTTTCGTGCCAAGCCACACCTAACCTGTCTAAAATAATTTAACTCCATAATGAAAAACATACATAATTTTTAACATTAAAAAGTTGATTTGAAAGGATTAAAGTTGCGTCGAATCCACTTTGGAATTGCCCCTTTTACCTAATTGCCCTCCTGTGGGGTGTGGGCCCACGTTGGGAAACACTGATGTAGTGTACGTGTGTATAAGCGTTTAATTTTTTTTTTATTGTTATACAGGCCGTGCCGAGGATAAATAACGTAGTGTCGTTTGACCCCGATCCGCCATTCAACGGCATTAACAGATACGAGCGTCCGAGCGAAGATGGAGTCAACTACTTTGAACTCTTTACCAGTATTTTGCCCGATCACGAGTTGCAGGACGCTAGCATGGAGTACGTGTAATTTTCAACATAATTATATATGACTTTCAATTTTCAAATAAATAACGACATTTTGTTATTATATTATGGCCTGTGCTGTGAGTCCGTCCCCCATAGAAAATAGGCGTTATTTCCATTATACGTTGTCCTTAGAATAGCTTTTTGACAGATCGCTCACTATTACCACAAAATAGAGAGATTAATATTAATACTGCAATACGCGTGCAAGACAGAGCGCGACACATGGATCTTTTTTCTCGCGTGAAGTAAGAGTTAGCAATTCGAATAGTTCAGATCCGCGTGCAAGTGAGAGCGCGATACATTTATATCTCTTTTAGCATGACGTGAGAGCTAGCAATTCGAATAGTTCTGCTATTTAATGCCGCCACGCCTATGAACGAGAGCAAAAAAAATGTTAATTTATTGAAAAAAAAAGATTTTTTACATTTACTCTTTTGAAAGTAATTCTATTTACTAAAAAATGCAACTTTTCATTAATGTTATCTTATTACATCTTACGTTTTTGTAAATAAAATAAATCAGTATACTTTTTATATGTCTGTTTATTCATTGTTTTTGTGATACCTATAATAATTATTATTAAAAATAAAGAGTTTATTACAACATTATAATATAAAACTCTGTAAAATTTAATTACTATAATTATTTTATAACTATTGCACATCACTAAGTGGGTGGTACGCGTCTATGAAGTACTATATTATTTGTAAACAATATAAAACATCATGGGCGTTGATCTGTCAAAAAGATAATATAATAAATGATTGGACAAAAACAGACCCAGCTTGTTTGACTTAAATCTACGTATAGTCCGCGACAGGTTGAGATGGCAATTTTCTAGTGATATGGCATCACTTTCTATATATACCTCGTTTTTTTCGTCGTGATTTAAAAAGTAAACAATCTTAGCAGTCCTTTTATACATTTCATTAATTAAATAAAATATTTAGAAGTATACAGAAATTTATTTTAACATTAAATCATTGTTTATTCTTATTTTTTTTTGTTTCTATATGTCTTATTTTTAAATCGATAATTACAATATAAAGACACTGTAAGATTGTTTACTTTTTTAATCACGACGAAAAAAATGAGGTATAGGTCTATATCGATAATTTTTCCACGCAAAAAATTAAGAGTAACATTAATTAAAAAAGGTTTATTATAAGTAAAATGAAACTAATAGATCATTAGAGAAACTAATATTTAATTATTAAGTTTTCGTTTAATTTCACAATTTTCTAATACATTTTTGGCTAGTTCTCGTTCTTGAGAATTAATTTTTGTTTAAAACACAACAAACAACAACGTTAGCGAGATTAAAATCGATAATTGAGGTCGATATGAGCTATTAGCAATAAAACTAGGAGATAGGAGTGCGCGGTTGACGTGCGGTATGCGGGGTGTCACTTCCCCCGCGCCTCACCGAGTACCCCGATTGCCATGTCGACCTGTCGCCTACTATAAATTTAATGTGTATATTATTCTTACTTTTCTCCTTATTTGTTGTGTACAAATCGGATTATTTTTATGACAATAATTTTATTGATTATTTAAAAAGAACATAACGGATAATAAATAATGATAAAACAACGGTTTTTACATCTTTAATTTCAACTATCAAAATTTATTTATGTCACTGTAATAATTAGGGGTACCTATCTCATATTTAAAGAATAATTATTGATATTATTACGTTTATACTCAAATGGTATTTTTTCGTTATTTAAAATAAGTCTGTGCTTTAGATACAATCCTACCTAACGACATGAGGTGATAAATTCTAATATGATAGGTAAACTAACGTGGAATATAGACTAAGAGCCGTCGGCCCCCGGACATAAGTTATTTTATAAAGACTGAAAGTTTCTGTGGTTATATTATTATGTCTAACATAAGTAAGAACGCTCAGAAAATGTGGTGTTTGGATTGTGGTTACTTTCGGAGAAAACAGGGAGCAAAGGTGCATAACAAATCACTAAATTTTTGTCATGGTATAAAGGTGAGCTTTATATACCTCCAGATCGGACCTCGTTTTATTTCTATTTTTGACTTCTTATTTTCGTATGTCGCCTCGCGTTTGCACTTTCAATGTGTCTGGCACTATGAAGAAACCATCAAAACTGTCCGGCTTTCTTGATAACAATCTTTTTATAGGTCCCCAAGAAACTTATATATAAAGCTTAGCTTTTATACTATGACGAAAATTTTATGCTTTTTTGGCACATTTGCTCCCTGTTTTCTCCGAAAGTAACCAAAATTCAATTACCATAATTTTGTGAACGTTCTTATCTATTTTAGACATATTTTATAACCACAAAAACTTGCAGCTTTTATAAAAAAACTTATGTCTGGAGGCCGCGGGCTCTTTCTTCTAATTAGCTTGTAAGTTTGTGATAGACATATTGGTCCAACTTTAATAGTAAATACCTTCTCCAACCATATATGCACAAGCGCCTAAATATTTTGAATAGCAATTATGTGCTGACAAAAATTTTATCGTAGACAAATTTCACTCTGCATTTTTCTTATTAAACGGAAAATTTACTTAAAATTATAAGTAAAAAAAATGTGTGTTAAAAGTAGTATTAACAAATCATAAAGCTATAAATTAGTTATCAAACTTGACACGCAAATATCATAAGCGCCTATGGTTTAATAATAGCAATTACGCGGTATGTCAGTTATAAGATTTGCGCTAGTTTTGATTTTAAATTTCATCTTTTATTTTGGGTCTCTAATTATTTTTATCATTTACTGTAAACTTTTTGAAGTTTGTACTTTTGTATGTTTTCTGTGTACAACACAAAAAGCTTAGACCATTTGATTGGGTTATATTTTTGCGCACTGGATATAACATAAATTCAGCACAAATATAGTGAACGAAACATTGTTTTATCTAGTGCCGTAAACCATTTTTAATTATTTTAGTATGTGTAATTTATAAGTAAATAAAAATGTAATGGGACAATTATTTCTTACAGTCATGGGCGCGATTCCCCGGAGATGCCCCGGTCTCCGTTGCGGCTGGGCCAAAACCCCATCCAAAATCGTGGGTTTTCTGATGATTCCGACCTAGATACTGACTCCGACGATGACAGTGACCCGTCTCAAGGCCACGATGACGTGTTTCATGGAGTGACATATCGCGGAACTCCGGGAACAACAGACGCCATAAGGCTCTTCATGGGACTGTATGACACCATGTTCATAAGATTGCCTATTCAAAACATACGCCAACGTCACCCACTACTCAATGAGGATCTATATTTATCCGACGACGATATAACAGATAGAACATCTGATATGGCAGAAGGGCCGTTAAGATTTGCTGCGCCACGAGCCACTTCCGACACGGACATGGATGATAGTGATGATGAAAGTGATCCGGTCATTGCGACGTTACCTATTCGTAACGGTGCCCAGTTTTATCGTGATCTCTGCCAGACATTCGCATCCCGCGAGTCTATAGAATCAACCGAACCGATACAATTGTCACCTATGATTGATTTAGAACGTGTGCGACGAGGAGATTTCTCGGACGATCATTCCTATAGCGATGAGGATTACTGCATGTCATGTGCTGCTAGAAATGAAACCAACGTTAATGATATTGCACTGAGACCAGAAGGCACGAGCTATGGTGCCGATATACAAGAGAGTTCTTCGGGGTACAGACCAGTAAATAACCCCATAGATATCACTCCTAATGGAGGGCAGGGAAATTCAGAAGGAAGGATGCATAGCAATGCAGGTCAGAACGTTTCAGGAACTTCTAAGGAAGAACCACCGCAGTACCAAGATATCAATGGTCGTTATGTTAATCATAATGGTGTGGGAGGTGATTCAGATGATGATATGGGAGAAAATGAAGAGGGATTTAGTGGGAGTGGATCTGATGATGGGGACGACGACGACGATGATGGAGATGATGATATTACTGAAGATGACGATGAGGCCGATGTTGATGATGAGGAGGATGAAGAAGACGAAGAAGACGAAGACGACGAAGATGACGATGACAACGATGATCCATCCAACAATGTTGATGACGCTAAACCTCCACAAATGTTCAATGCATACAAGAACTAATAGGGTTGTTGGCATTTTTTAATCATTTCAGATGTAAGTATAGTGATATATGTACAGTCACAAGCAAAAATATCTGACCCCCCCCAATGAAAAACAACTTCCCGGTTTCCGATTGAGCTGAAATTTTGGATGCATATATTAATACGTAAAACTACAATACTATTATGAAATTAAGCTGATCTGATGATGGAGACTGAAGGTGGCCATAGGAACTCCTTAAGGAAACCACACAACCACATCGAAATTGAACTCATTTGATTCGTCTTGGCAAGGACAATATTTCTCGATGATGTTCAGGGCTTGCTGATACAGTCATAAGGAGTTACGACTCTCTGAAAGTACTGTATTAACAAGCCCTGAACATTAACTAAAAATATTGTCCTTGCCTTACCTAATAAAATGAGTTCAATTTCGTGATTTGCCAAAGGAGTTCCTGTGGCCACCTTCGGTCTCTATCATCAGATCAGCTCGATTTCCTAATAATATTGTAGTTTTATCCCATTTATACATGCATGCAAAATTTCAGCTGAATCGTACATCTTGAAGTTAGTTTTTCAAGGGGGGTCACATATTTATGACGCCTAGGGGAAGGAGGAGGGTCAGTTGTTTTTGCTCGTGACTGTACATATAAGGAATATTATTTCTGAAAGATTTTTGATTTTAAAATTTCAATTCAATAATCGGCGCCATAAAGACCATCCAATGTCGCCGCCATTATGATGACGTCACTCTTACATGTCAATCGCGCATTTACACACTTACACAACACAACACACTTCCACATTCACAGAACGCATACATTTGATAACGCAATTACTCCCAGACAACTTACGTATAATAGTGACGTCACAGGATGATTTTATTTCGTTAAAAGTCAGATAAAAAAAACTGATTTTATAATAAATTAAGTGCTTAATAAAATATAAATATAACAACCCTATTATCAACATCTTACACTTCATCCGTATAAGCTGGGGTAGTACAGGCGTAGAACGGAGTTATTTGTCTCAGTCTTATTGATTTCCTTATTTGTTACCTACTATATCGTAGTCTATAAGATACTTAAATGTACGTAGCTGTTAGGTTTAAAAAGCTTCAAGTTTTCGATAGAGCCTAAAAACAGTTTCAAAATTAGACAAAAAATCATAACTTAAATAATTTAATGTACAAATGTACCTGATATGATTTTTTATATTTTATTCCGTTGGTATATTGATTTTTCAAGAATTTCCATTGAAATAATACTCGACTTTGTGTAAAGCTACAAGCGAACCAGCTAGCCGTAGCGGTTTTTTTTTCTTCGTCATCTAGAAAAAAATATTTTTTTCTATAGATATCTATTACCGTTATTTTTCGTTCAGTATTGAGTCATTTAATTATTATTTAGTTATAAGAGTCCACTTAATATAAGAAAAGAAAATACTTTATTTTGAATTTCTATTTTGGATTTTATGTTGTTATAAGATAGGTTGCTATTAAAAGCACCACTTGTATCTAGCAAGGCTAGTTATTGATAGGTTTGGAACATGGTCTATAAGATTTTCAAACCATAAGATATTATAAAAAATACCACTGCTAAAAAAATGTTGGTACCGAATTTTAAAATAACTTCTAACAAAAATCCTAGTGAGTTAAAAATATTTGTTCCTTAATTCACCTCACATTGTCACTTTAACATTCCAATTTTAGCTCTCATGTTTGCAATGTTACGGTTTAAACTTCCTTTACCGTTATTATGGTAATACATATATAATATGATATGCATTTATATTTTTTGGGTCAGTGTGTAGTTATTGTATTCGTAGTCATTAACATAAAGGGCCGTTCAAGTATTACGTAATTTGGGCGAGGGGGATCTTGTAAAGTGTTATGATACGTTACATAGGTAGTAAGGAA
>LGAG01000688.1:135652-159740 GCA_001278395.1 Lerema accius | reverse complement strand
CAAGAAAAAGGAAGGAGGGGGGGAAATAACATGACAGAGTAAGGCTTTTCTATTTTCTGTCTGTTGCGCTATTTAGGTGAAATTGTAAGCGTTTGAAGGAGATATATACATATCGATATACTATTGAACATCTCTATTTGTTGTAGGTATTTATTTTTCGTTTTCTGTGCGTCGCGCTAGGGGCCCGGCAACTGATATTTCGTCTCGCGGTGAAAAGGTAGTGGTCCACAGCAGTACCTATTTATAGTTACAACTGTCATGGCCAGGTAAACTTAACAAAGCATTTCAGAACCCTAAATTACGCGTGGCCTAACAAGCACAAACGTCGGATTAATTTGATAGAATATTTTTGGTGCTATAAGAGCAAATAAATATCTTAGCGTGTAATTAGAAGTAAGAACTTTATTTAATATTTACTTTTTAATTATTACATCCATCTATTTGTTCGGGCAGCATACACCGGTTGGTGTGACGCGAAATACACGATTTTTTCGGTCCCTTGCGTATACTGGGGCAGTTTTGGAGGACATGGATTTCCTTATACAAGGCATCCAAAAAACCGCCAATAAACCTGTCAGAAGCCAAAAATATACCATGTTGAAGCAATACCGTACAGTCGTTGCTGTAAGTCTAGTAGGTATAATTAATTTTCATTTCGCACTTTATTTTAAATGTCCACTAAACGAAATTTAAATATGGCATAGAAACATATCAATAAGGATCGATAATCCATTCTTAATCTGTCAATCATATAAAAATTATACCTTCCACAGATATCCAAGCTCAGAAACATACAGTAATAAAATATTAATCTCACTTTCTTAGACCAAAGAGCACTTTTAGACCTTATGAATCAGACACGCTTTCAATACCCCAATCATAGATGAGTGTCTTTTTGATTAAATTGACACATAATGCTGAAAATATTGTGTCGAAATGATTTGTATACATTTAATAATTTATTGACTACAAAAGTATTCATATCTTGTAAACGAATATTTTAAATATAACTAACTATCCTGCATTAAAGATTTGTAATTGATTTCTGTGGAAAAGGATGCTTCGTAATCAACCAACTGCAATTTTTTGTATAATAGCTACAGAGTTTTGTGAACGTTTTTCATTTTGTGGATTACGGAGTAAGTACTTAGCTGCACAGCAACATTTTTACTGTATTAATAATAATGTTGATAGGAACAATGTAGTACCAAGGGATTTTCTGGAGATTTGTAATATAAATTCAGTGTTTTCTTCGTGGTCTGAGTGGTGGTTGGTGGTCAGGTAGGTATCCCATGTTTGAATAATTGTGTCTTCCTTTATTCGTATCGTAAAAATTTGATAATGAACTTGAAAAGTACGAATTTAATAGTCATTGGTATTTTCCAGCGATCCTATCGTTATACTTGAGAAATATATTGTGTCTTCATGAGAACGCGGCCACAGTGGTGTACCATATATTTATAATGACGTGTTACACAATGCCATTACTCGGTGCGATACTGGCTGACAATTTCATTGGGAGATATAAGTAAGTGCGCTTATAGTCTGGACATCGTTAGTCGATTTTTAAAGCCCATGGGGTGTGTGGAGTGGGGGGTATTAGGCTACCATAGTTCTGTTGTATCGCTAATATCGATTTCATTGCTGGCATTGTAATTAAATTGTACTAAAGCTTGAAATGCCTAACATTGATATTTATTACAGAGTGATACTGTATTTCTCATTGATTTACCTGGTGGGTGCCGTATGTACCTGCTGCTCTGCAATTCCACCTCTTAAGTTACCCCCGACGTAAGTACCTACCTGTAGACCTAAATTGTAAATGGTTTGGTGGCTTAGAAACAGGTGTAACGTCTGTTTAAGGTACAATTTTTATAAAATTCTTGGACTTCACCATGAATATTGTTCGATATGGATAAGCTGTTAAGATAAATATTTCCCAAGGTTCGGGTATTTAGTCAAAACCAACTTCTAAGACCTTTATAAGAAAGTGCAATAGCTATACATTACCTTCATATGTATAAAACGCTATGATACATTTAAATTACATTTATTCGATGCGGAAGATTATCGATCTATAAGTATGTTAGGTACTAAACTAGAGTATACGGGATTTATTTTAAACCCCTTAGAAAATATACAAAATAGTCTTTCATCTCAAATGTAAAATGGAATAAGTTATAAACTACCACTCTAAAACTTAGTGCAATCTGCGGGCGGCGCGGTAGGGGATTTTAAACATATTTTATGCTTACTTAGTTACTGAAATAGGGTATTTTTATATTTGAATGCTTGGAGGTTGACTTTGAATCACCGAGGCGGAGTTACTGTCAATTTCTGTCAGACTTTTCAGCACCAAGAAACTCCTAATTTCCGCTAATTGAATGAATTAAATTGCATTCCGCTAATGCTTGCATTATTTACTTCGGTATTAAAGTACAAGTTCGATTTCGGGTAGCGCCTTATTACCAACGTGTTAGGGGCTAATTTAACCATTAGTAAATATTTTTAACCATAACCAAATACCAACCTTTAGTGGAAATCATATTTAACAGGTGTACATCTTTGATTGGACTGACGCTAATTGCCGTTGGTACCGGCGGAATAAAACCATGTGTAGCTGCTTTTGGCGGGGATCAGGTAATATTATTGCACTAAAATAGTATAATAATAGATGTAATAGTAATATTTCTGGCCAGCAACACATTGGTGACCCCTTGGTGTTACTAACATTCCTGGGGGGTTGTGATCGCTTACCATCAGTTAACCCGGTTGCTCGTTCGTTTGCGTGCTGTAGCGCATGCAGTAGCTGTCATTCAGGATACTTGAAAACCTAAAAAAAATCGGTCCCAGATACATACCTAGGTACTTATTTGTTAGTTTCCTAATGGTTCGTTGGCACGTGATCTTTTTGAAACGTTATTAATACAGAATATTATGTAGGTATATTAGTGATTTTATTATAACTCAATATCACACAGGTACCTATGAGTATCTACATAGAATATTCATTCTAACGGGTACCCACTGCAGAAAGTCGTAGTTTTCTTTTAAAAATAAACGCCATGATTTCTTTGAAAAATACTGACACATGAAAACTATTTTATTCTTCAGTATATTTATTTTCTAAGAAACAAGATTATTAGTTCTATTTTCTGCCGTATTTCCGGTCCCATATCCTGTGTGGGCATTGATACGTGAAATTGTATTAACGTCTAAGTTTATACAAAAATAAAACATAACACCGCCGTGGCTGTGATGAGAAGTACTTAATTGTTCTTTTCATAAATTTTTTCATGATTTTTTAACAAATCCCTGGTTCGTAACCCAATGGGCGGTAAATGTTACTACAATTAGTACATGTTACTACATGTACTTCTTTATGAGCCATGTCCACGAATCAAGATAAAGACTAAAGATTTCTAGAACCCACGATGCGTATCTACCTATTGGTGATTTAAGGGACCGCCCAAGACTACTATGAATATACACACAAACGTAATTCTTTTATACAATATCGGTATTGTTAGTTTTAATATTAAGTATTATACCGTCTGGATCAAATCTTTATTTATTTTGCAATGGCACTAAATTGTTCACCGTATTTTTTTTGCTTCAGTTAGTGGTGCAGTCCAAATCAATTACAACGCTTTAGCTCAGCGGTGCCTCGATATTCTGAATCTGTAAACACTATCAGACTAGAGTCAGATTTAAATTAAAAATGTTATTTACACTGCTCAGAATAAACACGATCTTTACCTAGTGAAGCTAAATTGAAATGACACCGAAAATAGATTTCTGGGTAACTAAATTATTGGTTCAATTTAACATCTAGGAATGCATTTTTCTCTGCTTGGGATAGGTTCACCTACTCGTAGTAAGGAGACCAGCATGATACGAAATTGCACTACAAAATAACGTACAAAATATTTCTTTACTTTTGTATAGTGCCACTAATTACAAGTGTGCCTCGAATGTATCTATCATAAGTATTTCGGCTTAAAATTAACAAAGATTTTTGGTTATAAGCAATCCAGGCAGTTAAGACTCTTTCCCAACTGCTCGGCTTGCCCCAAATTCATGTGTGCCTAAGTTCCCCGACTGGCTTTAAGACGGCTCTAATATGAAATTTGCATGCTTAATGTAAGACGTGGTAAAAGGTTAGCTAGAAGACAATAATAAAAGTCTGTATCTGTACATAACTCAATTTTGACCTATCGCGTAATATGTCAGTGTTTCATTAAGCATGCGATGTGTGTCTTGGGTCTATAAGTGGGTGTAATACCTACTTACGAATGTTAAGAACTTCCTTTTTCATCGCAGTTTCGTCTTCCCGCGGAGAACCAAAGACTACAAAAATTCTTCTCAACGTTCTACTGCATGGCGAACCTGGGTGGGTTCGTGGGCATGGTGGTAACGCCAGTGCTTCGACGTAGCATCATGTGCTTCGGTGACGATGCGTGCTATGCACTAGGCTTTGGGTTCCCCACATTTCTAGTTTTAACATCTATTGGTGAGGCATTGTTCCTATCTCAATTTAACACCGGTAGGATATCATTTTTTATTGATTAATAACAGTTGTATTATAGTAGGTAAAGATTATTTTTCGTAGGTACTATAGCCCATGCGTAGGCAGAGGTATAAGGAACGCATTGAATCTCAGCTAAAACTTTGAAAGCTCTTTATAATAAATTTACTAACTACTCGAATTAGCTAGTCATACGAGTAAAATTTACTTTAAAGAAGAAATCAGACTTTACTTAGGTACACATATATTTTTATTTATATTTCCATTCCAGTAATATTTGTTGCCGGAAAGCCGTGGTACAAAATAAAACGCCCTCGCAACAATATCACCCTAAAATTTGTGTCGTGTGCTTGGGTAAGTGTTGATACTTAAGAGTACTTAACCTGTCTACCTTGTAAGTGAACACCTTTAAAAGGTCGCATACGCTCTTGACGATTCTACTTAACGTATTTTACAGACAGACCACGTTGAAACTAAATCTGAATACCTATTAAAATCTCTTCATCATCTTGGTCGTCCATTTTAAATATTTTATAACATAATGAGATGTCACTAGATTTATTTCTGCTTTGAGAGTTACATAGCAGTTTGCAGTGAGTTTTTTTTTGTTTTTATCCAGAGATTAATTTAGACCTTCATTCTATATCAATAAAAAATAGCATTAGTTAAGTCGTTTTATCATTCTGTAATACGATTTCCTATTATTACAATCGTCAACTATTGGTATTCAATGAAATGGCAAGTTTTAATAAAGCTCAAGAAAATGAGGTTTGCCTTCATAACTCTCAGGAGATTTGAGAGGAATTGCGGTTAGTTTATTAATTCTTTCTTATCATTAAATGATTTTGTACTTTTTGTTCCTTACCATTGATACACATAATGTGTATTACACAAGGTAGGTAAGTAAACTCTTTGTTCTTTTCACGTTGTTATTTCTATAATATGAACTTTAAGTTTTGGAAAATGATATGTTATTTATCTGTGGTACTTCAATGACCTCAAAGTTAAGCAAATTACACAGACCCATAAAAACAATAGACGGAGCCATCCAGCCGAAAAGTGACGAACGTAAATATAGAGCCGCTCGAACATAATGAAGCCGGCCTTTCCTACACGGCGAGCGAGAGTCAGATTTTTGTTCGTCACCTATTTAGTTGCAATTGTATACGACCGCTCTGTGTATTCTCTTTATGGGAATGGGTCTGTGAATAATTAGGTATTTAATGATTTTAGCATGCCCTCGTGAAACGTATGCAACACGACAGAGCAATTGACGGTCCTCCACGAGAACACTGGTTGGATTATTCTAAAGCAAAGTATGGCGAGAAGTTAGTTCGCGACATGAAGATTGTATTCGCTATTCTATATCTCTACTTGCCTTTACCCATATTTTGGTCACTCTTCGATCAACAGGTACGAATTTAGTTTTTAACTATACTTTAATAATAACTAGAAGTCGCCGGCGGCTCCGCCCGCGTAATTTTTCCGTTTCTGGAATATTTTCTTTTGCTGCTCCTCTCCTATTCATCCTAGCGTGATGTTATATAACCTATAAGTTTTCTCCATAAATGGACTATCTTACACTAAAAGAATTTTTCAAATCAGTCCAGTAGTTCCTGAGATTAGCGCGTTCAAACAAACAAACTCTTCAGCTTTATAATATTAATATAGTTTATACGTTAAGTAAAAAATTAAAATTACGTTGAGAATCGCCTTCCTCATTTTCGAAACAAAGGCATGGTACAAATTCGTCAGGTCATGGTACAAAGTCGCGCGATGGGGCGACTTGGCACCTTTTCGAATTTACCTAATATTTCTGGCGTCAATCGCCCGACCATTAACGAATTTATGTGAAGTCGTTTTTAAATTTTAGTTTTTTTTTACCTGACTGTCTTTCTCTGTACCAGGCAGCGTGCGAGTTGAGAATAGAAGTATTAGGTAGGTATATTCGAAAGGTGCCGAGTCGCCCGTTCGGGCGAGTTTTTATTGGGCGAGATGACGAATAACCCGAACAAAATGAATTTATAACCATTTTTCTAACCATAATTACACTAGAAGTTGACATATACTCTATTTAGGTCACTTACAAACACCTAGTTAAAGAGTAAATGATGATTAATTTACTACAAAATACTCATAGAGAGAGATACAATTGTTCGACGTGAATATTTTATTTTCTCTGAATGTTCCGGTAATTTACCGCGTTTTCTTATTCCTTCAGGGGTCCCGTTGGACTTTCCAAGCTTCTAGATTGCGGAGTGAAGTCTTGGGAGTTACTTTAATGCCCGATCAGTTGCAAGTGATGAACCCAGCGATAGTTCTGTTCATGATGCCAGTATGCCCTGGAGGAGCGTGGCCCATACTGCCGGACTTAGCTCCATTGCAAAAAATGTTTGTGGGCGGAATGCTTGCAGCACTAGCTTTTGTAGCTGCTGGAATTCTGCAAATTGGCATCGAGGTACTTACTTAAATTATAGGCCCCCGTTTTCGCTTCTCTGTAAATCTTTTTCTTGTTATCCTGTGGGAATTACAGTAGGTAGGTACCATTTCCCAGGATGAAAAGTATTATAAGACCAACCTCGTCATGTAAGTTACCAATATGCCAATTATTCTACTAAATTGGCTCAGTGATTTCATAGTTTAAAACTGGGAAATAATCAACTCTGATTGTAAATGGTTTTAAATAAATAGTATGATATAAATTCCTTTATTATAATGAAGTCATTATAGGTACTATACCACTTTATCATTGTTTGTGGCTTATTCATTCATCATCATTCCATTATGGCTTAATGGAAGTGTCACACTGCAAATGCAATATTCGAGTCAAAGGAATTTTTATAAAGAAAGGTAACTAGATACCGAGTTGTTATTAAAAACACAAGAGCGCTTAAGCATGACGTAACTTTGTATCTTATCCGTCTTTACTTGAACGAGTTGTCTTCCTAGAATTTTGTGTAAAACTTTATTTTCCAACCAGCCTTTTGGTAGTGAATTGTCACTACTTATTCCACTACCTATTATTACCATCCATTATCTACTATTCCTACCATATAGGTATCTGTTTGATATGATTACAATTTTGGTTCACGATAAGCATCTTCGACACATTGACCACATAATTATACATGTTTTTTGTACCACCTTTTAGTAATGCCCTGAAAGTAAATTAGCGTTTCAGCTCCAGCCTTCGGGTTAAGTTTCAAACATTCGTTTACTATATAGCATTTTAAAATATTATTTATTCAAGTTTCCCTAACGTTTACAGCGATCAACCCTGCAAGTTCCTGGCCACCAACAAACTGGGCTTGTTATATTGAACACACTGGGGTGTCCAGTCGAGATAGCACTAAAGGGAGAAGGTATAGCCCCGGTCGAACAGCACGGAACAGCGCTTGTGACACCATTGCCTACTAACATTTACACAGTAACGGCTAATTGCCCTGTGGACTGCGCCGGTAGGATTATGAAGAGACATGCACTACGCACCAAGTTGAAAACGGTGTCCGAAATGGTAGGGATATTTTCAAGTGCAGTGAAACCACTCGTTGCATAGTTTAATGTCGGAATTTAAGTAATGTTTACCGCGTCTAATCTTTACATATGCTTTTGTGTTGTTGCGAATTTCATAGTTTATTTTAAGGTAGATGAACTAGGAAAAAGTTACTTATGAAACCAATTGCCCGCGTCAGTTTTCCCCTTTGATTAAGTGATTGTATTCAAGTCAAGAGTAGATAGGTTTAGTATGATAGTGCACTTTACCACCCAAGTCTAAGCGCCACTTATCAGATCAGACCATGGTCAAGCTTAAGCTTTAATAGTGAAGTAAAAAATAAACGTAATTAAAATTAACTACTTGAAATAAAACTGGCGAACTAAATAAAAATCTGATTTTTTCATGCGTAAACCAGTTTTTATGCAGCGTTAAGAATCGAGCGGAGGGCTTGCTAGCCTATTAGCGGCTCTCGGACGAGTGTTTGTATTATGTTTACAAAGTTTTTTTTATATATTCCATTCCAGTTCGTGCCTATAATTGTCGGTCAGAACTCAGATGATCAGATTTCATTTTATTTCATGGATCCTAATCCCTTTATAAAATCACTAACGGGGAAGCCAAAACTCAAGTAAGTTCAATATGTACCATTACTATTTCTAATACGATTAAATAAATAAATAACCCTACACTAAGAATCGGTGGAACGGCGATCCGGTATAATAACCATTTAGGCATAACGTTCTCAACGGATTGTAGGTACTAAAGCTGAATTGAGTGAAATAAATCTGTGTATAATAGGGTGGTGTATGTTGGAGATACAGGCCCTAACAAGAACGTATCGATAACTGTGGAAACAGATAAAAGATTGAGTGATATATACTACGTGTCAGACGCGCCAGTGGATCATATTGGGGAATCAGCGTATATCTGTTTACAGCCGGGAAGGTAAGTACCTATTGATGAGCTAAGAGTCCGTGCACATTAGGTGGGTTTGAAGTCTAAACGGTGAAATTGTAACACTTCAAGTATGACAAGTTTTGATCTATCACATTAATTGTAATATTGAGTACTATTAGTTCCTTACGATTTTAAAATAAATTTGTTAGTTGTTGACTTAGGACCTGCAAGTGCAACCTATCTACCTGTATCCTGCAATCTATTTTATTTTGTACTAAAGGACCCGACCTCCCTTCGCTCCTGGAAACTTACACCGAAACGGAAATAAAAATGTAGCCTAAGTTACTCCTTATTAGATACATCAGCTCTATCTGCCAAAGAAAGTACCGACTTAATCGGTCCAGCGATTAGCCGGAGCAAACAGACAGACAAAAGTAAAATATCAATTTAATTATGCTTTTGTAATTAACGACAAGGGCTAAACGGAAAATCCCTTTTGGGCGGGCTGCTTATTTCTCTCATTTCAAATGTAGTATAACAAGGTCATACTAATTTGATATGCAATTCAATGCAGTTTTTCTAATGTAAAATGTTATTCTATTTAAATAACGTAATGTGCTTTCTTTTAAAAAACTCATAATTAAGGTATGAAAAATAATAAAATGATGAATCGATGTTTAAGTAGAGTAATGTATAGTGTGTATTAGCCCTAATAAGCTTACTAAATGATAGATTTGAAAGAACGAAAGCACCCCTCGCCAAAGTACATGATGATTTATGACTCTATTCAGAAACTTTTCTTTCTACCTTGCAAATAGAATGATGAATGTAAAAGAAATACGATTATTTATAGGCATTTTCACGTTATAATTTAAAAGACTGTCTGTACTTATTTCATTGAATCAAGTTGAATTTCTCAGTAAAAATTTTTATTGGACGTAAATGCGTATTCTTAGTACACCTATAATGTTTATGTTATTTATTTTACACATCTCTGGTAAGTGGTGAATAGGGCTACAACCATTTTGAATCCACGCCAACTTGCTTTGTTTATGGTGTAGCTTGTTGAATAGAAATCAGACGACTATGTATGCATGTAGGGTAGAATATTTATTTGACCTATTTATAAAGTAACTACGTAGGTTTTACGTGATGTGACCTCGTAGCTTCTTTACACCGGGTTTTAAGGTACCTCCTCTACATTATGTAGATGCTGATTAACTAAGAAAATAAGCTATTTCACGACTGTTTACAATAACTAGCAATAGATATGCTAGTTTTAAACGATGCGTTTATGTAGCGTGCTTGAACTGCACCCCTTTACCTTGCGCAACAGGTAATACAAATTATGACATGATATTAGACTTTTCAGTATGTTCACAGTAAGCAAAGCATGTTGATTAGTAAGTATCATGCTTTCGTGTTAGTAATGATATTGACAATCATTTTAGGGCGGGCGCAAACGTTCAGAATTCGCATAAGGAATCCTGATTCGGAGTTGGCAGTTGGTGAGAAGCGGGGTAAAAAAGCCTGGGCTATAACAGAATAATACTTAACCCTGGCTCTTTCATTCCCCGCTCCCCCCAACTGTCAATTCCAGATCAAGATTCCTGGCGCGAACTTCTGACGTTTGCGAGAGCTAGGTTTAGGATGTGAAATGTTTCAGGTTCAAATGGCGAGCGAACAGTGCAGATGGGGAAGTATCGGGATCGGGTGAAGGTCGTCTTCTCGCGGGGGGAGTGTACGTGCTGTGTCTCCGCGAGCGTCTCGGCCGCCTGGACGCTGCCGTGCTGCACGCACCCAACCCGCCCAACGACCTGCAACTAGCCTGGATCGTGCCCCAGTACTTGCTCGTGTCCGTCGCTGAAATCATGTTCGCCGTCTCGGGCTTGGAGTTCTCCTTCACCCAAGTACGAGTATAGTCAATACACATCTATAGACGTTTGACCTTAATTCGTTATATCCAACTATAGGTAGATACATAATATAGTCTGTGGAATCGATCGATGTCCCTGGCTAGCACCTGGCAGATTTTGATATTGACTTTAGTGCTTAAGGAACTTGGACGTTTTGGCGCGTTCGGGTTAATTTGAATTTTGTTTGTATTGCTGGTATTTAGTACTTAGTCGAGCCGATAAGTTACCTACCTATAGTATAGGATTCAAATGTAAATTCGAATTTGAATCTCTTAGATATACTTATACATGCTGTTATCTGCACAGGTTTAAGTTTTTAACTTCATTTTCAGTACTAATAATATTGAAGGAATTAGATAATTGTATGTTTTGTGTGATATAGGCACCTAAAAGTATGAAGACTATAACAATCGCAGCCTGGTATGTGTCCGTTGCTGTCGGAAATCTCATCGTGATTCTTGTAGCTCAGACTAAAATTTTCGAATCAAGGGTAAGTGCACACATGGCAGGTCCAGTTGACTATTAGTGTGTAGTAAACTCTGCATTATAACTGGTAAATTTTAAATGATTGTTGAGTAATATTTTAACGTTTTTGGGATTAGTTATTTTCATCGTAATAACTCTTTTGCAGCCAAATTTTCAGTAGTCTTAATGAGTAAACAGTTTTTTCTTTTATTGTTTTTCTAAATTGATTTTAACTTTATATAGAACTTTTCTAACGGCTTTTCTGAAAGCTTCTTATATCCGTAAAACTACTCTTTGTTCATGTTTCAAAAAGTTCATTTTCTTAAAAAATGTTTTAACTACACACTGGTTTCTATAGTTGAAACACCTAATATGAAAGGGTTGACTAATTAAAATATTTAATTGCAGGCGATTGAATTTTTTGCGTACGCCGGAGCGCTATCATTAGCTATGCTGCTCTTCTTACGGATGAGCCGCGGATTTCGTTTGAAAAACGCGGATTTCGATGAATCTTCAACCGAGAGTCATCCGTTATTGCACCATCATTCTAGGGTATATACATATACTACAATTTATAATATATTAAAGTATAACTTGAACAGTAGACACATTATGTTGTATCTATGCTACTTAGCGGTCTTGCTTACAGTAAGCAAAATGAGTCATATAGTATTTGTAGTTGAATGGTAGAATTGCGTTAAGCCATAACCGGTATTATCGCCATATTCATTGCTTGAACATTGATTCGACACTTCGAGACTTTGAGTCAGTTAGTCTACAATAAAATAAAAATTTACTACGCACTCTTGTAGAATTACATTGCAGAAATATGGTTAGTTCGAGCTTTGAGAAAGCTTTAGTTCATGAAACTTATTTTACGTCATTTTCTGAGCAGTGCCACGCGTTTACTTTTATCAAGCTGAAAGGGACCAGAGCTTTTTTGTATTCGAAGTCCGCTACCACGATAACGTGTTTGTAGTTGATTAGAACGCTCTTAGCTGGCGGCTTGCGTCGATTTTAAATGATCGACGAAGTGAAGCAGCTGCAGGCGCGGCCGGAAAGTTGACAGGTGACCGCTACTGACAATATTTCTTGAGCGCTTTGGGGTTTCAGATGGCTCGTGAAGCCGTCGTTATCTTGTTGAAATTGCATGGCGTAGGATTCTCTGCAATGAATAGGAGAGACCGTATCTCAGATGTGTCATTAATGGGTTGATGCTAGCCTATAAATAAATAAATAAACGCTAACACACTCATACCCCCGCAGTAGGATTCCCTGTGTCGCGGGTGGCATGGACAACACAAATAACACATCACCACACCCATGACCCGAGAACAAACATTTATCTGTCACATAAATATCTCCCCGGCCGGGAATCGAACCCGGGACCCCTCGCTTCGCAGACAGGGTCACTACCAACCTACTAGGCTACGGGGTCGTCTAATGGGTGGATAAATTGGTTTCTCATTGTGTGCACTGTACAGACGTAATTCTCTATGCAAAACGTTGGCTAGTACATTTATTAAATCCTTCTATTCTAGTCTAATCTTTTTGTCAAATGCGACCTTAATGTTGGCAGGTAATTTCCGTGCATTCTCTGTCAACGCATACACGAGCTTACACCGGGCGACAAAGTAGTGCCGTGTCTTGTTTGGGACCCATAGATCGCATGCGGCCCTCTGCGTGGCCCCTCAACGCTCGGGTTCATATCGCTACACCTAGTACCGGTGACGTCAAAGCTACTACATTAGCAAAAGACTGAATATACATCCTCATAATACGAAGATAGTGTGAATACGAAGAGTAAATTCTGGAATTTGAGGATGCAAAACTGTTTAGAGATCAACGTGAATTTTATTGTCTTTGCATTGTTCATGTTTTATTTTTCTATTTAATTGGAATCATAGTTTTAATAATGACATTATTTAAGTAATCTATAGTATACACAACTTTGTAGTAAATATGTTTTAGTAGAGATGTTTCGTTGACTGTGATTTTTGAAATAGGTATGAGAATAAATAATTTATGGTAACTTAAAATACTATTTTATTTTATCCCTGTATCAGTAGACCCGACAAACTACCAATTG
Source organism: Lerema accius (assembly GCA_001278395.1). Lineage (NCBI taxonomy): Eukaryota > Metazoa > Arthropoda > Insecta > Lepidoptera > Hesperiidae > Lerema > Lerema accius. Next base: position 146,349 of record LGAG01000688.1, on the reverse strand, counting down.
TTTATTTGGCGATACGTGGGCGTTAAAGTTCTGGGTCATTCATAATACTAAAGAGGCATTTGTTAAGTAAGATAGGTAAGATAAGAAGACATTGAAACTGAAATGTTTAGAAATGTGATTTTTATACTTAAGGGAAGAAAGTTTATAATAATAGAAATTATTATAGTGGAACGGGCGGTCAACAAGTGGTCACCGAGTAGTTAGTTCTTAAATATTCACACCCAAATATTTGCCCAATAATTAACGGCCCACTACTGAACACGGCTCCCTCATCATAACTGAGGAGGCCTAGAGCCTAGAGCCGCCACTCTGCACCAGTGCCGATTGGCGGAGGGATTAATGACCAACCCAAGTGTCGGAAGTTTTTATTCCGCCCTAGACCTTCCGATATGGATTAACGACTGTCATCTAACGATATTAACCGGGTCCAACGGCATTACGTGCTCTCCGTAGCACGGAAACTCAAGATTTGTTGCCACATTCCGACCGCGCCCGCTGTTGCTTAACTTTGTTGATCACTTTGGATCGACGCAAGCCGCCGGGCTATGAACGATTCTAATTAAGCGTTACGTAACGTTTATTCGCTTATTTTGTCAACGCTTACGGTTTAGTCGATCAAACAAATTGAACTGTGAGAATAAATTTAAAAGCTAACTAGTTCAAAGTTTACTGCGAATGACAAAAAAGAAATAAACCATCAATTGAAAGTTCAATAAATTAAACGAAAATAAATTCAGCACGCTAATAGTTTTAGAACCTTTGCGCTGCATTCGAAGCAGTTTAAATGAGTTTACCTTCATTTCGCTATTTTAGCACATTACAACTGTAAGCTATCAATGAGTTCATGATGATTTTAGATTCCACATGTTTTCGACGCTCGTGTAAATGATTTAATGTAAAGTTAGGTACGGTCTGATTATGTTTTGTTTTGCACGCATATACTAATGGAAAGGCACAACAATACTATTATAAAATTAAGCTGATCTGAAGATGGATGCCAAAGGTGACCATGGGAACTCCTTAACCTTTGATGTTCATTCTGACCTATCTTTGACATCGATCGACTGGTTGCCAAGATATGTTGCCGATCGAGTCCTTACCACCGAATATAGAGGTAAGTATATTGGTCACTGTATTTCAATTGTTATTAGATGAAACATGTCGTGCAACTAGGTACAACAACAGAAATCGCGTGTTTACATCACGGAATTTAACGGTTATTTTTCCGCTGTGTAAGTTTTACAACGTGCATATTATGGAACGCTGTAAAACCACAACGTTTGCAGCGATAGCTTTCACAGTTTCACATCATATGCGGCTGTCAACTATCTACAGTTTACGAGGTAGCTGGCGATCAGCACCATGACAAACACCGCGCCGCACGCAGTTTTCCTACATTGTCCATACCCGTAAATGTGAAAGTTACTCAGTCAACTTTGCCCGCCCAAAACTACTCGACCGATTTAGTTGAAATTTGGCGAACTGGTGGTTCTAATTTCGGGGAAGGACATACTCGTATATTACATTTTATCCCGATTGTACGATTCCAGGAATGGCTTCAAGGTTTTGTTCGAGCACCTGACAGAAATTTCAAACTATTTTATTGTATAACTAGTGTACTCGCCCGCCCTCGCTTCACTTCGGTGTACCTTTTACTTATTATCCGCGGTAACAAAAACGTTTCTTAAACAAAACGTATCCTAGATTATGGCTCTTCTAAGCCAGCAATATGGTATAAATAACTTATGTAGTTGAGTTTTATAAAAAATTGCACGTCTTTTACTAAACAAACAAGGTACCTACTAATATACATTATTGTAATATTGTACATACATACATAGGTACGTAAACGATGACGCAGTACTGACAATAAGTGTGGAAAAAATTTAGACATGAACTCGTACTGAGAAATGTTCAGCGTAGCCGCGTAGATTCGGCGTAGTTCTGACACTCTTAATATCCGATTACTGCATGTCACTGAAATAATTTTAAAGTGAAATATGAACATTGCAGCAGCCGTATTACGTTAGTACAATGAAATCGTAGACAAGTTAATAGTTATTGTGTATTAAGAATAAATAAGTAGGGGTATTTTAGGTATATATTAAATACTTAGTGTGTGTTAGTGGCAAAGGTAGATAGATGTCATTATCTGAAAGCTTTTGGATATTATGTGAGAATTTTCACACTAAATTAAACCAACGAAAGTAGTTCCTGTCTTTGATAAATCTTAAATTTGAAAAGGTATTGGGTTTGTTGTTCACGTAGACAATTGATCATTTATACCGTGTGTTCTCAGTCAACAAAAACGTAGTGTGGAAATGATAATTATACGTTTTAAAATATTTAATACAATATGACATTCAAATTCAAATATAAATGGAAATCATTTATTTCGTCTGAGAAACTAATAGCTCACTTAACGAACATCATAATTTACAATAAAACTAACATTGTAAAAATTAAGAAAAAATAATTTACATCATTATAATGAAAAGTTCCTAAAGTTTCGTTACATGGCACCTATCATATCATTGGCTTTATAAAACAAATACAATATATTACCTACGTAAATAACTGCATTTCTTTTGCTAAAACAGCAGTATAAAGCTCGGTGTACCTACAAATGTTTTGAAAAATCACGGAGGTGACGTAAAGCGATTACGTAAAAAGTAACGTAGGTAAGTCATAAGTGCCGTGTCAGGAACACGATCACGTTCTTAAATGCGCCTTTGAAGGGTTCCTTTAGCATTCTTTGTATAGTATAGGTACTAGCTATACGGGGCAAGAAATAGTTTGTGTACCTATTTTTTACTCGATTGTCCTAGGGGGGAAATGTTTTTCGAACGTATGTTTGTTCTGTTCTTCGGTAGACTCTACCACCTAAAAGGCTTAAAGGATTTCAACTTAAGAGTATTGTCATTCCAAATTCCAAAGACCTAGAAAAAATAATTCTTTTTTATTGTTCCGATGTTTAAGTGTAGGAGTTTTTGTTGTTTTTTTAAACTAATGACTTATTGTCCAGTTTGTGAGTCTGGATGTAATTGTAAAATTATTGTATGATTTTTTATCTGCAAAGCTGCTAATAGTTACACTAATTAACGAGGCTAATTAAGTTGTAGATAAACCTGAAAAACTTACCTACAAATTTAGTTATAAAAATCGTGTTAAAAACGAATAAAGAATTGTGTACGTAAACGTGGTGGTAATATTTTCAACGCGAAACAAGAACGGTTATTATTTATTTCATTAGAATTGTTCTAAGGATGAGGTCACTGGACCTTGCACAGGGGTGCTTCCCTCGTGTTCGCTTCCACTGCGTTTACACGAGAGACCAGACTTCCTCACATAATAATATGCCGGTTGCTGAGGGGATTTATTGAGTACACACATTAACGGATCTAATAAATAAATTTCACCACAAATAAGTACCTGTCTGTAATATTTCAGAAATAGTAATAAAGTGTTGTGTGTGTGTTGACATAAGTTTATTTAATTTCATCTTTTTATGTGTTAAAGTATTTGGCCTGTTGGGATATTGCGGAATGCAAAAGACTCCTGATGAAGCTTACGGCTCTTTGTTCGAAGTTTCCGGGTATCCTCGGGCTGGTGACGTGCCCACTCTCAATCGAAAAGTAAGATCCTCTGACTAGAAAATATACAAATGATATTTTATACCCCCTATTCTCATTTCATTTCATAATGTACAATATCACTGAATAGAGCAGAAATTAATGTCTATAATAAGTCTAAACAATTTACTGAATAAGTCCAGTAGTGTACCTACCTGCCGGCTATTGTAGTCGAGAATTCCATATGAACCGAGTCGGAAATTGAAAATTCCACATAATTATTATTATTTGCTGGAAGGCCATTGTTAACGGGAGCTCGAGTATGCTATCCATGCTGCACCCGACAGTATAATGATTACTTCACAATTAGGTGCTTATTAAACAACTTATTCGGAAAGCACAATAGAATCAAACTATAGACCGCCGTATAAATTGTATGATAAACAACGTTGTTTTCTCCGTAACTGAAAATGTATATTTTCCTCATTTTCCTGCGTCGGTTTGCGGAATATGAAAATATGAATTTAAATGTTGGGATATGTTTGGGGTGAAGTAAGGATGTTTTTGTTAATAAGGCTGTGATTTGTTTCAGATATTCAAAGGAGTGCGAGTAACTATCAGAGAACATCCCTACGTAGTGAGCATCCGACGTCAGTTCGTTCACTACGTCACTGGTACTTTGTTATCGAGCACCCTGGTGCTCACCGTCGCACATCCATTACACCTGTTAGCCAACTCACTTTACTTTAATATTTAAACCCGTAGATTGAAAGCCGTTGCCTGTACACTGTTAAGCACGTGAAGGAAACCCAAATGTCTTTATTTTTACTATAGGATATGATAACAGAATTATTACGATACAATAGGATGAATAAACTACTGGCCTCAATGAAGGAACAACCGCGAGTAAATAACTTGTTTGTTCTCAACAATGTTCTCAAAGGCGTCTAAACTACTGCAAAATTAGACAAGCTTACACACAGTATCTACACACGTAGAGTAACAACTATTTATAAGGATACTAACAAATTAACCAACTCATAAATTTGATCATCTTAATATAAACAGTTCTAGCACACGCGTATTTGTCACTGAAATCTTCCCAAACGACTGGACAGGATTAAATAAACATGTTCGGGTTTATTCAAAAGAGACCGTAAAAAAACTAAATTGAAATCGCTTCATCCGTTCGGGAGCTACGGTGCCATAGGCAGACAGGCACACCCACAGACACGTTCAACCTACACTTTTTACAAGCTTTTATTTAGTTTCACCTGTCCCAGTATTTGTAATGAAATCTTGGTGTCCGACTGAGCTAAAATTTTACGCACTGGACAATGCATGTTTATAATAAGCATGATGTGATACTGCTACCAGGATTGGCTCCAGACGATTGAACGGTCAACAGTAGGGACTTGAAATTTTGCACTTGTAAACTTTTTAGTTCTTGTTCTTATTAACAAGTACTGAAAGCCTGTTATTTAAAAAAATCTTTTTATTTTACTTGTTATACTTTAGCTACATTATGTATTTTTTTTAGGTTTAGAATAGTTTATTTTTAGCGCATAAGATTTTGCTATTGTTTACTGTGCCCATTTACTAAGCGTGTGTCGTCATTTGTTTTTAGTGTTCCGATTCAAGAGCTAGGGGTGGTACTGGGAGAGAACTATGCGGACCGAGGAACACTGATCCATACCGTAATACTTATTGTCGAGCACCGAGATTTCGACCCCTACACCATGCACAATGACATTGCCATAGTAAAATTTTACGAAGACGGTAACTACAGGTAATGCATGCTATTATGTTATAAGTAAAGGACCCGCTCTGCGATCGAAATTCACCCTTAAATTATTCGTCAAACAATAGAATACACTCTTAAGATAAACGTGGTTTATGTCACTCTCACATGAAGATAAATCCAATGACTACCGACGTCATAACCAATGACTCATAAGTTGAAATCAGTCAAGCTTTTTGGGCTGTAGAGCGTAATAAAGAATACCTACATACGCTTCAAAAACGTTATCCTCCTTCTAGCACAGTTTTGTAATAACGTTATTTTACAAACTAAAAATTTCATTAACTTATAATTATTAAAATTCTGGGTAACAACTATGAACTTATTTCATGTTTCATTTTACAAAACCGTAAAAATAGTGCCTTTTCCAATTTTAAAAGAGATTATTGCAGATAAGAGGCGACGGACCACTACGGTTTACTCTGTTGATACAAGAAATATTTTCTGTTACTTAGCTTTTCACTTGCAACTTCATTGCTTTCATGAGCAAAACAGAAAATATAATTTTCAGTATTTCATAAAGTACGTCGAGAAATACTCAAGTCCTAAGTAATTGAAAATCTTTTGACATTATATAAATAAGTTTCACTGGACACGAAACTTTTGCGTCCTTTTTAAAACTAATCCTTTTAAAAATTGTAGGTACCTACTTACCGTATAAAAAAAAGTTAAAAAACTGAAACCCGACTACGAACAAAAACGCTGTAAAAACTTAGAAAATAATGATAGAAAACAGTTAGTGAAGATTTTAGGATCAGGAAACGGTAGGTATAGATAGTATAGAAGATATGGAGGTGTAATTTTTTTCTATTTATCCAGTTTATGTGAGCAAATCCGCGAGCAAATAGTATACAACATACATATTATTGAAATGTGCTAATTATGCCCTTTCATTTGATACCAAACACGGTATAATCAGAAAAACTTATTTTTTATTCACGACTTTTTGGCCTCCAGAGAGCGCCATATGCAATTTTATATAATTTTATGTAGCACGAGCTGTTTCCCGCAGCTTTGCTTGCGGATTTTTTTTTTATTGTTGAATTAGGTTTTTTACCCCATTCAACCATAAACCCAAATACCAATTATCACATTGCTTGCTTTAAAATTTGGTTAATTTTCATACAAACTTTCAACCCTTATTTCACCCCCTTAAAATGTGAATTTCCAAAAATCCGTTCTTAGTGCTCCCCTACACTCTAAAAGGAACCTCTGTGTCAAGTTTCATGCTTCCAGGTCTAGCCGTTTAGGCTGTAGCGTGTCTGTCAGTCAATCAACATTTTTATTAAGTATGATATAACCAGCGGAATTACGATACGCTTCTAATGATACTTCACTTATCAAATTATAACCAGTAATTTAGGGAGTTAGGGGAGAACAGATGAACATTCATACATACACATACATACCGGTCAAAATCATAACCCCTTGTTTTGGCTTCGCCGTATTCGGGTAAAAATAAGCTACATACAATTATACCTAAATAAATATACAAATAAGATACAGATACATAAATAAGTTGCATACAGCTCCTCAAAACAATTCAACATTTTTTCAGTTCAGTCTACAATTATTTAATATTTATGTATTTCATTTAAACAATATAAAAAATTACAATTTGCAAACCTCACAGTGCTTATAACACACGAGGTAAATACATTATAAAGTCTATAGTTTTTGTAAAGTATGAGGTAATGGGTTTAGACATGTTAGAGTAACCACGAATAACACAGTGTGACATATTGTAATGTAATGTTAAGAGTGCGCCTCGCGCTCACACCAGAGTATATTAAACTCTATTCAAACGAAGTCAGTGAGGCGTGTGGTTAAAATACATGTTATATCAGCAAGTATTGTGCGAAAAAATTTTACTGTGAAATTTACAATGATTCGACCGAAAAAGAGCACACTTTAAGATTAACATTTCCTACGAAAGGTTAGAAAACTGCTATTCATATTTTTGAAAAGTATAATTATTTCAATTACCAGTTTTTGATCGCGCGACTTTTTCGCAATAAAAAGTATTCTATGTCCTTTCCCAAGTTCAGTTCTATCTTCATACTGAATTTGATCAAAATCGGTTCAGTGGTTTATGCGTGAAAGCGTAGCACACAAACAGACAGAGTTACTTTCGCATTTATAATATTAGTAGGGATTTAGTCAATCCTAGATGGGTAGTGATATATTGTAGATGGATAGTAATTATATTGTGTTGAGATTATGTTAACTCTTTTTTGAGATTGTCTTTAGAGTTGAAATTACATTTTTGGAGTTGAGAATGCGAAATTAATAGTTTCTTTAGAACATTAAACGTAACATTATTAACGTAAAATAATAAAATTATTTAAGTATATTCTTAGTTTGTACGGAAAAAAGATGACTGGCGTACCCTTAACATAAGTTATGTTTAAGATTTATTCTAGAGCACATGAATATCTCGCTTGCGTGGGCAGCAGTAACGCAAGTCATTATTACATGAAAGTAACAATAGCTTTAGTCCCTTCCATTAAACATTCTAGGTTATAGATGTCTGTAATGTTATAGATTTCATAGCCTAGGTATTTTCTTGCTATCAGCTATGATCTGCATCTCGATTAAGACATGTAATTCACTATTTATTTGACCAACATCACAGAGAATGCTCCTGGAAACTTGGGCGTTTTGGAGTTTAAGAAGTGAAAACTTCTTTAGCGTCGTTGTAATTTGAAACTCGATCAAATAGATGGAAATCGTTGTCTTTAAATCCATCTCATAATCATTTTACTTGAATTTCTAGATTGCAGGAGAACCTAAAGTGATATCAATTGTAAATTATTATGGATTTAGTAAATTTAAGCACCTACAAAGTCTACAAACAAGAGAAAAATATCCCCAAGGATGTTTAATTTACTTAGTGATATTAAATAAAATAAAACTAAATTATACTATAATTGTATATTATAACATGTAATATAATTAAAACGAACACTTCCCAGTCAATAAATGATGCATCGACAGAAGAGTCGCTAAATGGATTTCAGTAATCTCACAATGTAGGACTTTTCGACTGACGAACGCGAGCAGCGGCCTTACTACATGGTTTTAGTTGAGGATACCGAAATGTACACGATTCATAGCGCGCGCATTTAAAATTGTGAAGTAGTATAAATCAATTGAAGCCGCAATGTAATACAATGATGAGATAGAAACATAGATTGTGATTTATGTTTATGTTATGTTTTTCGCTATTTAACTGTGACAATTTATCCCATTACTTGGTAAATTAACTGATTACCTGTGGTAATGTCATCTAACAACTGCACAGGATGGCATTGTGGAAATAAACTAAAATTTCTTTTTAACAATGCGTGTAATGATGCTATAAGTTTTTAAAACGGTGATTTGGTGTTTTGTGTAGGTACGTGTCGTCTCATTATCTTGAAGCCAACATTTTTGTTTTTTTTTTTAAAAGTGCGTTTATAAATTTCGTTCGGTAGTGATATCACACCCATTTTCAGTCTGTAGCCCTGCTTGTTCATTTATAATTTGATATCACTTTAAATATTTTCAATTAATAGGTTTACAATTACAATACAGTTCATAGTTGTATTGAAAATTAAAGCAGTAAAAAAAAATTATTCTGCGATGTATCCTCCGGTCAACCGTGAACGGTAATAGTTAATCCTATTTATATCCTACTTCCTACTAATATCATAAATGTGAAAGTTTGTGTGGATGTTTGTACGTCCTTCACGCCCTAACCGTTGAACAGATTAAGCTGAAACTTGGCACATAGATAGTTTGCATCCAGGAATAGGACATAGGATAGATTGTGTCTCGATTTAAAAGTTCCCTTGGGATAAATTCAATATTTTGTTTAACGACTTTTCCGCGGGCGAAGCTGTGGGCATCATCTAGATAATAATATTTTCTTGGACCTTAATGTAATGTGCTTTGTAGATACCATGGACCTAGTGTTTAATGTGCCCTTTAAAGCACGGAAATATTCCAACTTTGTCATTCCCTGTTACGCTGTAACTTCCAAAATGTTTCCTTAGTAGGTGCTCTTAGTAATTTGAGCAAAGGCTGCTTTGAAAACGTCTGTGGAAGACAAGAGGCATATGCAATTACAACACTAGCAAAGCTTTCAACAGAACTAACTTCAGAATTATTGCGCAAAGCCAAATGCAGTAGGTTTTATGTTAGAATTTATTTCATTACAAAGGTGCAAACCACAAAGCAATATTTACTCTACAAAGACATGTATCTAGTACAGGGTCGTTTGTTGATTTTGAACTTTATATTTACTTCCTGTAGAATATTCAAGTGTTCTACTTATTACATTACGGTGTTTTACTACATTATACTTATGTTTTACTTTTAAGTATATTTAATTATCAATAAGTTATTTATTTCTTTATTATAAGTTATAAATAATGTTGTTTATTTGTAGAAGTTCTGTCAAGAGTGTCGCTTTACGTTTAAAAGTGCCGTTGAATGGAAGCCGAGCTTTCGTTACTGGCTGGGGAAGGTGTGATATGACGGTAAAGATTTTGTGTATTTCATTTATTGTACTGACAACATACTGGAAATAATGAAATTATAATAGTCGAAGAGATTTGAGAGCTTTCAACATTTAGCCACCTACCACTTAAGTTTAAAAAAGCTTTCTTGATGCCTATTAAAAATGATCATAACTTTATGACAAACTTGTCTTCTATGATCCTTAAATGAAATTAGAACTATCAATGCGCTTTTGGACCCGTCAGATGACGGTGGTCTCGAGATACTTCAAGGGACCAAACAAACCATCAGAGTTATTGAAGCGCCGTTATAGAAAAATTTACCAAAAGTACATGATTAAGGTCGCGACTAAGTACCTGATGTGTAAAGCTGAGGGACAAATTATTGAGGGATAAATTATTTGGCAGAACAACATCTGCCCGGTCTTCTAATTTTGTGTACAATTTTTAGATTAGTTTTTTGTATTTTTAGATTGTTATATTATTATTATTTTAGCTAATTAATATATTACGTTCTGGTATTCAATATTTTGTACTTTACTATTTTGTGGCTTACATTTCAGGGCAAAGAACTCTGTTTGCCTCGTGGATCTATTTACTACCCTGGTGAAACGTTTGATCCAATGTTAAGAACAATCATGTTTCAAATAACATTACCTAACTACTTTTGCAAAGGATATAAGCGTGTAAGTAAAGTTTGTTTTGAAATTTGAATAAAAAAGAAGTGATATTTTATTTACACTTGTACAATTAAGGTATCCTCGAACTGGGTTATTCTCAGAGTCCTCCGTTCTTTTGTTCTGAAAAGATAAGAATCTCTAA
>LGAG01000688.1:99512-135546 GCA_001278395.1 Lerema accius | reverse complement strand
GACTTACTGGGAGAGAACGAACCTCGCCTACCGTATCGTATTCTGCACATGCGCACTACGCTCCGGCCCCTACATACAACTGAACAGCGAAGTACACGGAATACGAATACACTTTATTAAATATTATCTAAGGGATGCTGATGTACAGCATTTTTTAAATTCTTTCCGTACATGTGTTCGTCACAAAACTTGTCCGGAACGGTTAGAAGATTCTGAGGAAATATTAGATTTGTGCCGACTATGACTTTGGTCGACTAGCCGACTAGTCGGCTTTAGAGTTCCACTATTCGGGCGACTAGTCGGCTGTAGAGATCCACTAGTAGGGCGACTAGTCGGCTGTAGAGTTCCACTAGTCGGACGACTAGTCAGCCAAGCCGATCACGGATTCTGGGTATTTCGGGATCCTTTGTTTTCTGCTAATTCGCGGTAATTCTAAGTGCTAACCTAGGTTACATACAGTAACCTTACTTTGATCATGGGAACTTATTATCTCAACAAGTCTTATATTCTCAACAAGTCTCAGACATCTCTGCTTGAAACTTTAGGGAATTCAGATACGCAGCGCATTTTCCATGCAGAAACTATATTTTTCAATATAAAATAGCCAAAGCGATTTTGACAATGACTGAAAATTAATAGTAAAGCGAAGCAAACTTATTCATCATAGAGGTTGATCTTCCAAAGACATTGAAATAGGTAGGTGTTTTGTTATTCCTAAACCCATATTTGAGGTTTTTAATGAAAAGATAAATTCCACTTTTCACAGTCTCTGTTCAGAATTGACGAAATTTTTATCATTGCTTCAACGCCTATTTTACACCTTTAGGGATTGAGTATTCCAAGGTCCCTTCTCAAAACATTCATACGTTAAATAAAGATCCCTTATACAAAGTTTCATACTTATATGTCCACAGCTTTCAATAGTTTTACGAAGCATGGTAAATTTTCCCTTAATAATAGATTTTTTAAAATTATCTAATTGGGTTTCTCATTGTTTTAACCATAAAGCCAAACACACATTTGCAAAGTGTCCGCTTTAAAATTTGGTGGATTTTCATAAGAATTTTAAAACTTTCATTTACGAAGGTTGATTTTTTTGTATTTCAAAATTGTAAGTTAAACATATTATTAATAATACAAGGTTTTTATTTTTAGTAAGTCTCTATCTGTCTACATACATTTTATTGACAAACCCATACAAAATAAGAAGCCGGATAGTCGGCTGTACCAACTAGTCGCCGATTAGTCTGCACATCTGTAGGAAATATCTATTTTTTTTTGCATTTGAGACTGTGGTCTCTAGATTATTTCACAATTGGACTTGGAAGCAAGCAAGCATAAATTGTCGCTAACGACAGGAAAGGTAAAAGTATTAAAGTAAAGTAGGTAGGTAAGTCAGTGAAGAGTTATTCAATGTGATGTGCATTTGGTAAACCATGAAATACTTTATAAAGCGACGAATAGACAATCAGAAAAGGTATGCAGGTATTGGTAGCAAAAATGTTCAAAAATATTTTTAATCTATAAAATCAACATTTTAGTTACGATAAATTTAAGGCTTTTGATAGGTAGGTTACTAGTAGGTTGTCAATCATATGAATGAACGTCCATTAAATTGATTGGACGATTAATCTAAAATTCCGTAAAAATATTGGCGCGGGAATAAAATATGTAAATAGATAAAACCCCGAAAGCTGCTCTATTTCTAATTGGGTTGTAGCGGATAGAATTCCGTAGCTTTTTATCAAAGTTTTAGGCTCTGTGTTATGGGGATAAATTATAGCGCATTCGTCAAATTAAAAGGTCTTTTAATTGAAATAAAAAAAAAATATATTACATGACCAATCAAACGTTGTTCTGCAACTTATTCTGATTCTTTAGATTTTAACATCAGATAAAGCCTTCATATTTCTATACGTTTTGGAAAATGCTTAGTCACGTACAATTCTTCTTACTAGCTGACCTGGCAAACGTTGTTAAATATTTTTCAAAACTTTTGTCTTGGGTATAAAATAATTTTATTCTCCTACCTATTCTCTACCAAATATGTTTATGCAAAATAAAACATGAAAATTAATCAACCTTTGGGAAGAGTTTGACCACAAATAGAATAATGTGTAATAAGATTTTTATATGTAGAGTTTATTTAATTTTATATTTATTTACCTTTGATAAATAGTTATATAACTTAGATATACCTATAGTTAACTTAAAATTCAATAAAAAAAATAATATTTCCAGCAAGAGATCAATCTGCATCCGGGGATGTTATGTTTGGGAGAAGCGCGGGAGGAGAACCCGGTCGCGCCGTGTTTGGCGGTCCCCGGCGCGCCGCTCGTGATCCAGGGCAGTCTAGCCGGGATACAGTCCTGGGGCTTCGGCTGCGGCTACAGTAACGACCTCCCACTTGTGTATACCAGCATCGAGTATTACGAAGAGTGAGTTGTGTTACCCGATTGCATAGAGGGGAATGTTTAAGCTGCCTCAAGGCCTCAAGTTTAACGGCTGTCAGCCGACGATAACAACTATGACCGACGACTTGTGCCCTCTGAAGCTCGGAAACACTTAAGAAAGTTTGCTACTAGCTGTCACCTATCCGCTACCCGGCCACGTCCGTAGTTGCTTAATTTCGTGGGTCCGAAGTTATCGGCGAAAGCAGCCGAGCTATGAGCGCTCCAAAGTTTGAATATTCATGTTCAATTAAATTAAAATATTCATGTCTAAATATAAACCGTGTCTCGTAAGCCACGACAGCTAGATATAATAATAATATACTTGATGGAGGTGAAGGTATATATTGAAAGTCAATTATCTGATATCTGTTTAGTTAGTTCTCAGACCAAAAAATGTAGTCTTTTTTTGCGATTTGACGTATGTCACAGAGCACGGACTGTCGAGCAATGTACCAGGAAATGTTATCATTTGATAAATACCTACGTTATGTTTTTTCTACTACGCTCATTTGTTTCGAAGTCTGTCTATATAATTTTTCGCCTTTGAAGTAAATAATACAGAGTTTATGTACTAAAAAATACAGAACACCTAACAGAAACGACTAACTAATTTCCGTCTTAACAAGACATACTTTGCTTTAAAGTTTCAGAAATTACAGGTGCAGTTTGATTTTGTGAGCATAGTTAGGAGTTATTAAAACAATCTTTCCACAAACCAAATGGAAGCCTTTGTTCTCTGTAGTGTTAGCTTAACAATTCTTGTCGTTTGGAAAATTAAAAGTTGATGGCAAGTTAACCATAAGTTAGGAATAGTTGCCACCATTCTTTGACTTTAAACTACAAGTAATTACATAACTTTATGTAGGAAACGAATTAACCTGAACGTTATAGGCATTTTACAAGGTACATGTACCCAGTAAGTTTTCGAATCACATAGATTGCCGATAACCACACATAATTTCAATTTACAGATGGATTTGGTATAATATAGGAGTATTAAATTCGTTATTGAAAACAAACTATACACAGCTATTCGATGCGACGAAGGCTTACATATCTTACATGTGGCTATTAGAGACTAGAGAGTTGGCATCAGACGCTGCGTACGAATTTCCAGATTATCCAGAAGAGGTAGAACTAGCAGACATAGACGACGTGTTGACTAGTCTAAGAGGTAAATACTATGATATCCGAGACTACATCAACGAAGGACGGTATCACGAGGGGAAATACAAAATTCTTGATGCAATATGGGTCCGAGGACGCAAACTAAGGTTGATAAATAAAACTAAAATCGTTTTTCCTAAACCGGAACCCTTTATTATGGATCATATTCAAGCTAATAGTGAAGACGAAGTTAAATGAAATATTCAAATACAACACTAGTCTTATTAACTGGAGAAATGTATGAAAATGTTGTTGTAATGTCAATGTTAATTTAGATACCACTTATACTGAATGTATTTGTTTAAACACTTGATTTAGTATTCGTTTTATCGGTTAGATAAAGAATGGGGTTGAAATGACAATCGCTACTAAATATATGCGTCTCTATCGAAAACTGGTCGTGTTTATGTTTTCGAAATACGTAACAATAAGTAAGTTACGTCTTGTACCTAATCCGATTTTTTATCTAATATAAGTTTTACCTACCTAGTAGGTAACAGGTACTTATAGGTAGGTACCCAATACTTATGTTTATTCAATGATTTTGTAATTTGTGTTATAGCTATTCATAAAGTAAAGTTTAATATGTTTCATGTGTGACTTTTTATCACTTCTTACTAAATTGCGGATAAAACATTTTTAGCACAAAATGTTATAATTGAAAATGTGATTAAGGTGACTAAAAGTATTTGAAATGTATAAGATTTAAATTTCTAAAATGATTTTGTGGTAGAGGTCGAGGTTTGAATTGAAAGCTTTGTTAGAAATTATACAAAATGTTAGGATGAAGATTTTCATATCTTTAGTAGGTAGGTGTTACTTGATCAAATATTTGTATAAGGGAACGATCAGTAAATGAAAGATATCTTATTTTTGTAACTTTATTTGGTTTAAATGCATTGGTACATTTCTACTAAATTTGAACATTGGATAATTTTAGTGAAAGGTCAAGTTTATTATTATAATATTAACCATAAACATTAAGATATTAAAATGCTTTACTATTTGTTATCTACTTACAATTTAGTGTAGAAGCATAGTACAGGTAAGAGGAACAAACTGTAGATACTTTTTGCAGGTGTACCGTATAACGTATTAAGTGTAATTCGATTGAGGGTTGTCTATCAAGCACAGTATATAATTATCTATTTTATTGCAAGGCTGCCTCAAGCTTAATACAAAACAAAAATATTCACCAATAACCTTATTATGAAAACGATCTTAATTTTTTATAAATATTATGAACTAAGAAGTAATAATAATCTTTAATAATAAAATAATTATTTACAACGACATAATGAGCATCACTAAATGCCAGTCAATTTGATTAAATTGGAATGTACTTTGCCAACGTAACATATTCATTAGGGACTTTACTTACACTGTTTAGATAATTAAGTACATAAATAACATAACAAATGTTTGTTTACAGAAACTCAGGAAAAAATATCATCGCATTTTATGCATTTCATTATCGGCTGTTTTTTTTTTAATAAATGTGTTTTGATCTTCTAGCATAAATACGAGTACGTAAGATATTAAAAAATCTAAACAAATACCTATATCATACACATTTTATATAAAAAGCGCTGCGGGGAAATGCAATAGCAAATTCTGTTTTAAAGTTGAAAGAGTGCTCTAGTATGAGTATTATAATAGGTTATATTAGAAAATGCATCATCTACGGTGAACATTCGTCTACATATGCTTAATACATAGTGTTTAATTATCATCGCTTACTAGGTTATCTTTGGTATGATTTAACACAATATAGTTTTACATCCTACGCGCGCCGAACCCTTAAGATTTAAGAGCAGCCAGGTCTGCGGTACATGCGCATTTCAGTGGTAGCAACGGCTATCCATTCGTTGCGGGCGGAGTCGAACCAGGTGAGGCCGAGATTGTACTTCCCATTGATGTTCACGTGCTGGCAGTGAGAGAACCACCATCCGCCTTCGTAGTTACCGGCGCAGTGAGTGTTAGAAATGTCCCTGTCGCGATCTATCGCCGAAAATTCCATGTGGTTCTGGTATTCGAATGCATCGCTAGCGTTCCCTTTAAATCCACCAACCTCCAGCACGTAACCTGAATCAGCGTTTCCGACGAAGAAATAGTCGTATTGAGCATACCAAACGCCACCGTAGATATCGGTCATGTCGATCTTCATCGCGGTACAGTTGTCGAAGGTCAGTTGGTGCATGGTCTCGAGACCCAACCAGTATTCGGAAGCTGGGTTGCCGAAGCCGTGGACGTACTCGGTGAACTTTCTGTTGAATTCGACGGAGCCGTTGTAGCGACGTTGGAGAAGCGTGGTGCCATTGTTGCACCAAGTTTCGACGGGAGAGCTGCCCGCCTTGCCGGGATGAATGAGATAAGTGCTAGCAGGACCGGAAATGCCAGAGCAATCTCTTGGAAGTTGATTCACCAGGTCTTCATATTCGCGTTCAACAGGTTGCAGCTCTTTTACTTCTCCCATCAGCTGGGGCAGAGGAATACCTTCAGTAGCGTTGGTTTCTGTGTTACTCGCCTCGCTCTGTAAAGAACGGCATTTTTGAGAAAATATATAAAGACATCGTCTTATAGGAACACCCTGTTCTGTAGATACCAGATACATAAAATTTATTTTAAATAATATATGAAATATAAATAATTAATTTATTAAATATAGTTGTGTTTAAAATAATAACTGGTTATAGTACAACGTATTAGTTATATTTGTATGATTCTAAGTTGTAAATGTACTTTGCGTATTAACTCCAGATTTATCCGAATGGAGTTAAAGTTTTGTTTAGATTCAGCCGCGCTTCCGTCTGAATAATAAATTCATGTGTTATCTGCGAGGCATTAAACCGAAGAATGAACAACAAACCGAATTTACTGCCGCGTGTAATACGTGACTTAAAATAGAACTTGTTCCAGTATAACAAAATAACTCATGTGTGAAACGGAAAACGGGACAGACATTCGAAAGACACATTTGCATTCGAATTATGATGAAGCTTCTAAGATAATTATATACGTCATTAGGTCGAAGATAGAGTTCCTAAGTACAACATACAGACCTATTTGAGTACACAATTCAGAACTTAAAATTTTGCTTTGATGCAACTACTCATAATTTCGATGGACATCATTAAATTTGGTTGTTCCATTCAAAATAATTACTAACTAAAACTGAGCTATGAAGCTGTATATTTTAGTCAGAACAATAATGAAGTGACATAATGCTTTATGTCTAAATTTAATTTCTCGTTTAGAATAGTTGATTGATGATACTTATTAGGTAAATGTAAGTAAGTACATATTTTGCACAGATTAAAATGGACCCGTAGAATGCAAAAGAACTTACAATCTTGGTCTTTTACCATTAAATGAGTTGTGCGAGACTAGTGTAATTATGCCAGTAATTAATGCAAGCTGTAATTTAAAAAACCGCTTTTCGTAAATGCTGTGGCACGGTACCTATTTTACGTGCCTATGTAACTCGTAACAATTAAGGAAATATTAAATCGACTCCTTTTTAACCTCTACTCTACTCGTTAAAAGTGAATGGATATGGAAGTTAGTTAAAAAATATCTAAAAAGAAACGTGTACCTAATTGTAACTCAAAAATATTAATATTATGATCAAAGTAATTTGTAAATCAAGACATGGATAAAAACTGAGATTCGCAATACATTACGGTGTTAATACGAATGGTGGACACTAGATATAATATTGGTGTGTAAATGCATAACGTACCTTCAAGATGTGATCGTTCAAGCGATAGTAGTGCTGCTTAGACCTGGTATCCAGATCAGCAATAGTGTCGTTAATTTTCTTTAGAGCCAAACGGTCCATCTCAGCACGATCGATAGTGTTACTGACGCTGACTGCGATAGCTTTCACTGACTGGCGCAGGTTTTCTTGGTCTTCTTTCAAATACGATGATTGAGCGTTCAGCTGCAACAACCAAAACATTAGGGATTAACCTAACCGACTTATGTTATGTCTTTTGTTTCTCCGCCCTGCATATACGGTCATATTCCCTCGAACCTAGTTTTTTTCCGATTTTATTCAAATATTCAGTAAATAATTTTACGAACTTAGGTAATTCAGCATAAAGGGCAAAGAAATAATGATCTAATGATATTTTTTAATGCACTTTTGAAAAGTAAACTACGTTTCAACAGCTCGTTTTTGCCTGAGGGACAAAGAGGTGGGGTGAATTGTTGCCTGTAGTGTCGCTGTCTTGCAAAGAGCGCTACATTTCTGACGGTAACTTTTAATAGCAAGATTCGACGTAAATAAGATTAAATATGCTAGGTAACTATTTTCATTATGCTACTGTTTAATTTTTAGTGCGACGACAAAAACATGATTATTAAACAATTATGGTACACCTATTCTGATAAAGTAGTGCTGAATATTATAGAGATTTTAAATATTAAAAACTCACCTTAGCAAAACTGACGTCCAGTTTGGATATTTCCTTTCTGAATTCGGGAATCGTTTTGTCCGCTTTGTTTTCAATGCTTTCGAGGTCTTCCCGCAGTTCGAGCATGGAAGCGTGAACTTTATCCAAGTCGGAAACTTTTTGCGAGGTATTACTCAATTCATCGCGCAAGGCTTTTGTTTCCAGTTCCAAAAACTCCACTTTAGCCGAGAGCAAGTTCCAATTGGGTTCTTCGAAGCGGTCCAGACGGCGTTGAACGTCCAAGATTTGAGTTTGAAGGCTTTGTTGGAACTCGTCCAGTTGGTCCTGGGTGCGAGCGAGTCTGGAAATCTGGCTGTGTACCATTTTGTTGTGGCGAATCTTGTGGACGTGTTTCATCTCGCCATGACGCACGTTCTCATGTCCATCCAACACGTCGTTGTAGCTCTCCATACTCATTTCGGCCATCTGTTTACTCTTCACCTACGACAAAATAAGTTTATGATTTACATTACATTTACAGTCATGCGAGCCAGTTACCAGGCTACACTTTAATCATAAAATTATTATTCTGGGTTGCTGTGGTATTTGTATGATATGAAATAAAATATTCGTCGAACAAAATTTATAAAGCCCGTGCGCGGTAGTCGAGAAAATTAATTATTGATTTCATGTCCTGCTTAATTAATGATGATCTAACCACTTATCATTTAATTTTCCAAATTTAATTATATTAACCCGTCTCTCCGGACATAACGCTTTATTACCTATTCGTATTCGTAAATATTATTACGCAAGCTGTGCTTAGGGTTGATACATTCTTACAAATGTGTTGTGGTAATGTATAAGTAATGTTGTTTACTTCGCCTTTGTGTACTAAATTGCAGTGAACTTTGTACCGAACCGAAATAATGCAATGCGGTCCCTGTTTCCAACAGGGTTCGCGCACCTACAAATGTAGGGCTGTCACAGTTTATACAAATTAGGAGAAAAGAAAGACCTTTATTATGTATATGGAATTGCCATGGAAATGTCCTCTTTTCTTCATAAAACAAATGTTGAAAACTCAGGTAAACAAGTAGAACTAGTTTATCGTTCTGTTATAGAGGACATTTTAAGTATGTAGGTACTATTAGTCTAATGACCACGAACAGCGTTATTAATAAAAATCTCCTAATAAAAAGATGGTTTGAAATTCTTGAACTAACTAATTCTT
Organism: Lerema accius; assembly: GCA_001278395.1. NCBI lineage: Eukaryota > Metazoa > Arthropoda > Insecta > Lepidoptera > Hesperiidae > Lerema > Lerema accius. Next base: position 126,295 of record LGAG01000688.1, on the reverse strand, counting down.
GGATTATCTTTAATTCAAAGAGCACATAAGACTATTTCCTGCTTACTCTATGTTTATTAAACTGAATCTTATTAACCGATAATATAGAGAGCGATAAGAAATTTGAAATTTGAATTGAAATTAATCAATGTTTAGGTAGGTACTATTACTAGGTGCTATTTATTAATCAAAGGGGTAAAACTTTAGACGTGGCAACCCTTGTCAATATTGCATAGCATAAAATACACAGGAAGCCGGAAGCTTTGCTTACACACTCGTGGTGAGATACCGATGTTGTGGTTAACAATACAATATCATCTTATTTTATATTCTGTCACGTATGAGAGCCGTTCGATCCTCAAGAAATGAGAATCGTGTATTGTGTTGTGCAATGTATTTGACACAAAACAAATATGTAATGCAATTTTATAAGAATTTTGATGTCTAAACAAGAAGGTACTCGTAATTCCAAAGTAATTTCACATCACTTCAATCATCAATACTCGAGTCTTGTGAGATACATAATTATGGTTTTATGAACTTCTACTTTTGTACTATTTCTTCTGTGTAGAAACTTTGATAAAATTACAATGAAACGAGTACGTGTAGCTCGCTATTGAAGACTCGAGGAGCAACGATACTAGCATTGAAGTGCAAGGTATAACTACTATATTACTATGGCATGTACGAGCTTCCCGACTGATATGGTTTCGAGGTAATCATAATATTCTCAGACATATTAAAGATGAATCGAGCTTTGTGTATTATTAGACTGTAGCGGCGCCGATGACGAAGCAAAAATGACGTTTCAGAGAAATATCTCTATATGTTTGTTTCGCTCCGTTTTCGTATTTGTTTTCTCATGTGCAGCGCTGAATTGTATTAACAATATGTGTTTTAAATAAATATTTGCTTGCGCGGTAAATCATAACAGGTCCATAATAATTATGCGCTCGGGACAGCCCGTCTTTTTAATTAACCGATTGGGATACTCTTTCAATTTCATTTAACAATTCTTTACATGTAAATATTTTTGAACTTTACTAAGTTTTCTCAACACCTTTATCAGTGAGTCTGAGAATTATGTAACATCAAAATTCTATTCCTGAAAGTTTAACAAGTATCAAGTCACTATTGAGAAAGATGCATTGACTGTTTGAGCGTAATTTGATACTGCAAGCGAGTGTATTGTAAGTCTCATGATACGAGGTAGGTATAAACTTAATGGTACGGAGTGGGTGGCTTTTGCCATCTGCTTCAAATCGTCGGTGCCGTAATTAAGTGAGTCGCGGAAACAGGTTCCCTGTTCCAGGAGGCTGTTGAAATTCTGAGACGACTGACCATTCCTACGTAGTTATTCAAATAACTTTGCGCGCTTTATAGGTAGGTAGGTCTTGGTACTTCGGTGCCTACCTGTTACATACCTGCGTTGTTTTTTATCAAGTTCAATGTCTGTGCTACTTTCGTCGACATGTTTCGGATTTAATCGGGTGTTGAGGATTGGTTAAAACCGAAAGTGGGGGTTTAAGCAATGTTGTTCGTTTAAACTTTTGATTAAACGTGTGTATTATTGATAGATTGTTTTTTTGGGTCCTGTAGTTTTCCGGCCTCCTAGGATAAAACCTTTGTAGACATCCCATGTTCGTCCTTCCGCTTCGAATCTAGTCTAGTCAGGTGTCGAAGTACGAGTATTTCTTTAGAATACCGGGAAAATGTAAATTTGTAAAATATTATTATACGAATACGGGATCCTAAATTTTGTAATCCTTTAATGTAGAGTTATTTATTTTAACGAAATAATCAGAATAAACCCTAACAGCCGCCTATGTAGTTAAACGTTTCACCGACTACCATACTCGTTTAAAATTTCCCAAGGCAATATAAAAAAACTATGATCAAAAATAAGAATCCATTTGAGCATATATTTTCACCTGCCTTCCTTAATTTAATTCTAAAACGTTAAATATAGTGAAGTAACTAATGCTATCATGACCAATAAAAATGTGAACGTCTAGGTTCTTACTTAATGCAATTTGTTGAGAAATAAAACAAAACAAGACATGTTGTGAACAGACACAGCCATGTGGCAGACCAGGTGAGGACCGGGCCTCGAGCATCGAGATGGAACCATTTTATGTATCTTTTTGTATGGCGCTATATGGCATACGCATACATTACTCTTTCAAGCAGGTGGTCGTACTATTTATGAAATTATTAATATCAATCCACAGCTTACACAGATGGGTACCTACTTTGTGAATTAAGACTTTTAGCAGCTCATTAAATGTATAGTAACAATAACAGACATAGTCAAAAATTAAACACGCTTCCCAGAGACAACTAAAAAGCCTTATAAAATGTAAATTACGGAATGCCTGCTATTTGTAATTAATAAACAAAAAAGTGCTAAACTGAAGAGGTATTTCATAATATCGATATCAAGTTGTACGTTGTAAGAAGGCTCGGAGCGACTCGGCTCGGCGCGGTGCAGTACGGCGCGGCGGCGGCGGTGCCGGCGTCAATTTGCAAAAACATAATTTCTTACAAAAGCAAAGTTTATAAAAGGCTCTTGATAGTTTACCGTGGGAGCACTTTAAACACACTCATCGGTTCACGTTTCTCGGAGCGATTCGCATCCGTTCGTTCCTGTTCCTATTATTTTGAATTTCGTTCACAAAAATAAGAGTGGTGGTTTCTCTGCGCTCCACTCCACGGGACATTTTATTCATGCAACACGTGACCGCGGAAGCCGAACCAGTTTGCACATAATGTAGGTATCTCATTTAGTCTGAACGGGCAGATGTAAGCTATTTATAATATCATTCCTGTGAATCGCCTCCGCATTTATAATTTTGCTGTAACAAAACCTTGTCCATTACCTAGTTTGGCGCCTTAAAGGTATATTTTATTGTACAGCCTCAAGGACGTTGTATGTTTTCCCAATAAATATCAACGTGAAATAACCTATTCATTAAAACTCGTATTAGCTAGATGAAATGCGGCTACCTATTGGTATTGTGTCGATCCAATATCAGATATGAATTGGGTAGGTAGGTAGGTACCGACATATTGCTGCAATGCAAATAATCAATGTTTGCATACATGTCCATGAAATGTAACTAGATATTAAGCCAAAGCAGGTAAATTGTAGGTATGTTTGTTCGTGAATGGTTACACAACAATGTTTATATAATATTCAATATCTGTAGTAACCATTAACATGGATATTTACTACAAAATTGCCCGATAAATCAGTGTAGAGGGCACTTGATTCAATCGATTCAGGTATGAATTTCCAAGAACGATGAAGTTTTTCTGCGTCCGGGGTCAGTTTACAAGAATGTTATTGTCAAAAACGCGATGAAAAGAATTCACCCAAATTCCGATCTGATATGCCCTAACTGCCCTAAGTAACATTTGAGTTGAAGAATTTTTGAATACATGTGTACAATGTGCGGTATCTATAAATAAAAGACACGCAGCATGAAATACAAACTATTAAGCTTTTGTGAACCATTCACAATGGCGTTCAATTATTTTAATGGCGTAAAGCCGTCGATGGAGTACTGTGGTAGAGAAAATGGTCAGGGGCTAAAATTATTGATAGCCCATTTAAAAGCCCAGTTACTCTGAAATTAATTAATAATTTGTAGAGGTTTATTTTGAAATGAAGAGCGGTCAAAATTCACTAACAGGATGAAAATCATAAAGCAACCACAACGTATATATACGTACGTCAGCGTAATTGCCGCTTTTTTGAAAATAATTACACGGCGAGCTTTGGTAATAAAAACCTTTGTCAACAGATTAGTCAATTACTGCCGCAGATCAGATTTCGTGTAAATTGTAACGTTCAGTGTGGGGTCCAGTTTTTGCCGAAATCGCCCGACGTCGCCTCGTCGGTACTATCGACTACCGGCTTGACTTCACTGATGTGCGAAACGTTCCCACACTCTCCAAACTTAATATTTTACGAATGAAAGCTCTGCACTCTGTACATCCTCGTAATGTATGAATCTGGCCAAGTCCAGGTGCGTATTAAGAGTCATATAAAATCATGTTGCGTCATAAAATTCGAACTAAACGATGTTTTTACGTACACGTTAAACTGAAGTATTTCTGTTGCTCGATGTAAATTAACTTGGTCGTATGACATGATATGACATTATTGTTGTACCCCGCCCCGTCTGTCGGTTTCGTTTTGTGGTTCACATGCGGCTATTGTACGATTGTTCCATAGAATATAATGTACGTCGGGAATGAAAAGCAGCAGGTGGAATGCTTTACAATTCGTCCGTGAATATTCTTCGACAAACAATTATTATTCTAAATGTGTTATTTTATAATATTTGCATATCGTAGAGGTTTCAATTATTAACATTTTTCATTCAGTTTTAATCATATTTTTCAGTGTCTTTTACATTCATGTAACATATAACGTAACTCTCGCAGTAGATATTAATTTTCAATCTCTACATGACATGTCACACAGACTATGAAAAGCGAATTTTAATCAACGCAACGTGCAAATTAAAACGAATGTCAATACCTGTACAATGTGCCTACTACCATTCATAATTGCCAATCCTCAGAAATGTTAGTTTCCATAAAATAATTTAAAGAATTTAAACATAAAAGGAAACTTGAACTCAAATCCGAGTTTCAGTAAGAATAACTTCATGAGATCTCTCACCGTGTTTTAAAATGAAAGCAATGTTCATAGAATTTGTAATCAGTGCAGTCTCTGGTATTTCATTAAGTAAATAGGTGGAAAGCGCACTGTTTAATTAACTTGGTATTCAAACGATATTCAATCGAATGCGAAGACCGGTAAATAAAGCGGCGGTTGGTGACGGTTACGACCATAGAGCGTGAAGGGTTCACCTGTTGTCGTGTGCATGCAAGCGATATTGTATTTTACCACAAACTATATAAGGAAGCTTTGCTTGCCAGTACTTCTACGATTTATTTGTTCAAGTTCTAACGAAGTATACTTGCCTTCACGCGGGGTGAGAACAGAATCTTTAATGAAGTTTTTAAGCGAATTTCATGTTTTCTACGCTGAACTTGCTATAACATCAATGTTAGGTGCAAACACAATAATGTATTTACATTGTTTTTATTTTTTTTAATCTGTAGAAATTCTTTTGCTCGTTACCTAACGTAGTTTTTAAACCTTTGTGAGATTGTCACTTAGATAAGGGTGTGTAGAAAATTTTAATCAATTTTAGTACTATAACTACTGCAGTCAGATCTGTCAAATAATTTTTACTGTACACTTTGTAAGGTGGTTTTTGAGCAGAAACTTTTACGCTGCAGATAGGTACGACATTATTTCTCATCATACTTTGGGCTCCTTTAGTCAAAGGATGTCCTTTTGAGAAGTTTGTAGTTTGAAAAACTGCCGCATCTTAGTTTCCGTGAGTTGTACAACTGAACGACACGATTCGTAGAAGATGACCTACCCTACTTAGTTTTGAGTCTCAAACTGCGTGAATACACAGCACACATCATTAGTATAGTAGGTACTTAACCGGTATAATTTTCATAGTAATTAGACAGCTGCATTTTTTGTTTTTAACTACTTCTGCAACATCTCTTTCAACGTTAGTAACGCCTTCATTCAAACTTGGAGCGCGACTACGAGCATGTCGGAGGAAAACATCATTATTATTCTGTTCGGAAGGAAGTTTTAATGTTATTTTCAAGTCTCAACTAGAGTAAACATCATTTAAACAAATACGACTCATTTATTTGTTGTCGCTTCCGCGACCTTTTACTTGTTTTCTTTTGTATTTACTTTTTTTGTCTTATGCATTTCTTTGATTATGCGCTCTATTCTTATGAAGTAAAATTAATCTTAATTATTTTTTTGTGTACCTACGCCGAACCGAATTCCGTATGAACTACCTATCGTCCATAAAGTTATGTGAAAATCGCGAAATAGCCACCAACAAAATAAATAATGGGCAGTGAACCGAATTCTGCCGCTTAATATTCTGTAAACACAACGTATTCAATAATAATTTTGTGTCAATTGTGTTGTTCGTGTCAATAGAGCAACGACGACACTATACAGAGTTAGTTCAGTTCTTTAAATGTCGTTGATAGATAGAGGCAACTACAAAGAGCAGTTAAATATGGTAAAAAGGGTATTAAAAACCATAAGGAGATGATTATAATTAAAAATAACTTCACCTACATTTAGTAATCGACAAAAATTAGGGTCTTGACACCACGATATTAAGTATAAAACGTACTTTTGCGTGTATTCTAGTTATCTGTGTTTCTACAGTCATAAATATTATATTGTTCTATAACGTCACTGGCGAAATTTTCCTATCTGAATTATGCAGTAAGTAGTTACCTTCACCTTGCATATGAAAGAATAACAGAAATATCACTATGCAAAAATCGATGGAACCCAGTAGACTGACGGTCAATCAATAATTTATAAAGAGCGTACCTTTCGTAGTCCGCTATTGATTTTATATAAATAGTTAATTAAATCATGTGCCACGGGAGTTAGTATTAAAATACATGCAGCTGAAAATTCCCGATAGAACTCTGGCGCAGTAGTGTTCCTGCGAGCCAGTACAATTCAATTGGGTTACAGACGACCGGCTAACCTCGTCTGATTTAACTAACATGCTTTACTTTTACCGTGAAAACGGTTTTGAGTCAATTCGATTAAATATTTCACAATTTTACTCCTTTAATTATTCCTTTTATCTACTTTATTGAATCAGAAATAAGCAATCATTATTATATTATATCGAACATCTTAAACTTGTATGGAAGCAAATTATTTGTCAAAGACCTTTTGTCTTCCTATTGTCGGTTAGAGGAATATATTCTACCGAGTAGCTATTATTGACGGTCTTAAAATAGTGTCTACTGCAACTTCCTACAGTGGTCAGACTTATACGTAACTTGCTCAAGTTCCAGAATAACGTAGGATCTTTACCACCTTGGCTCCTCCAAATGTTCGTTAAAGTAGGTACCTAATATATGAAGAGCATCGATTATCCCCTCGGAAGCTCCAAATGTTCGTTAAAGTAGGTACCTAATGTATGAAGAGCATCGATCACTTACCTCCTTAGAAAGCTTGGCGTAGTGCGTGCGCAGTTCAGCTATCATGTTCCTCATCTGCTGCCCTTCGTACTTCAGTCGTCCAACCTCGCTGTCCAACTTGTCCACTCGCGTCTCCTGAGTGCGAGCCAAGTGAGCCAGGTCCGACGTCTCACTCAGGGCTTGCTTCAGCTAGAAAGAAACTCCGTTGAAAGACGACCGTTTGCATTTGTTTTATTTGTCTCTCCTAAAGCCCATGATACGATCGGTATTGAGCTTCGAGGCATTGGAAGTTGTCATAGGATCAGATTATACATTAAAAATTAATTTTACTGTAATGATGTAAATGTAAGTGTTAAAGTTTGGACTTTTGCAAATGTAAAAATTATTACGCAACTCATTCAAGTAATCAATGCATTGAATAATGTAATTTACCATTACATCATTATAAATATTCAAAATATGAGTGACTCGTGTAACTTAGGACTCTTTATCAAGATATGAGGAAATAACAGTCATTACCCAATTAAAATTCAAATTATCTAGTTCATTTTAGGATCTAATAGGTGTCCAAAATAATTTGCTACTTACATCGTTGCGGATGATGTGTAGTTGTCGTAGCAGTGCGGAGTTGTTGACGCTGTCTCCGAGCTCTCTCATTTCGATACGGAGTTCGTTCATGGAGGTCTTTGCCCACTGCAGCGTAGTTTGTTCATTCCGCTCGTAGTTGTCAGTAGACGCCGTAGACACGTGTTGCCTAAAGAAAATCTCGTGTTACTTGCCATCAAAACATACATTATTACCCACTGCTTTTTAAATGAACTCCATTTCCTCTATCATAAGTTACAGCATTACTAGCAGAAACACAAAAGATCTACCTACCGGCTGCCTAGAGATAAAACATTAGATGGAGTGGAACATTATTAACACAATGTTCCGCAAAGCACATACGACAAGAGCAGACAAATTGAATAAAATGTCCTACATAAGTCAATTTAAATTCTGCTACGTGTTTAAATTTTGAATGAATTGTTAACCAACTATTAGACGTTCTCTGACTAAACTTTACAATATTGAAGAAAGGTTTAGCGTGAGCTTTGTGTGAAACTGACGAAAATGCAGCGCGTAACTAGATCCCAGCTAATTCCATCTCGAAGAACTGACGACCTCGAATTGCCTCGAAACAAGCGTCTTTGTGTTCACTTAGATAAGCTTATTGTGTACTCGCATCTCTTGGGATATATTATTTTGTGCAAAGTTTGTTTGAGAGGAACATTTGAAAATGTTGTACGAAATACTTTAACCGCAGTGCTGCATCGTGCCACCTTACCTTCTCTCGTATCATTTTGCGTACACAATATACCCACAAGGATTATTACATTCCTTTGTCGGTGGTTTTAGAGGAAGATTATTTTGCCTTTATTATGAACGACTAAACCATGTCGTACGGTCTCTACAAAATGCAATTTAAGAAAATTGTGTCTTTGCAAAAAAACAGGAGTCTTTTTAATGGTTTCTTATAGCTTATTCCACGCGCTAATATGGATTTATGAAGGGGTAGTAGTCAGTAGTGAATTTACATGAGATCTGAACCTACATTACACTACTACACTAGGTGAGATTCTAAGACAGCTATAGTCATCGTTATTAAGTACGTAAATCTCACAGACGTTCAAGAATGTTTGCTACTGACTGTGCAACTGTCGATGGATTTCAGCTTACTACTGCAATCCCGAATTCAAATCGTAATACGTACTGACGATTCGCTTTGGCATTTGAGGTAATTATGACATGTATAGTGCAGTAAAGGATATAATGTTATGCAAGAGCGGTTAGGGGAGCTCAACGGAGGCGTATGCCTAGGGCAGTAACGGGTGATCCGTGTCTCCGAAGCGACGCCGTGGTGTAGCGGATAATAACGTTTCCCCTGCCTCTGAACTCTGATCGTTATTAAATTAAATAAACTAATTGCATTATCCTGCAACATGATCGAGTTTTTATACCATTTGCTGCATTTTATACTCTTATTTCATATTTTCTTAGTCATCGCAATTTTAATAGAATAAAATTTTAAACTTTAAGTACTTATAAAGAAGTACGTTAGCAATCATAATGATAAGATAATAAGCTACGGAAAGTACTAGGTACGTAATTTATAGACTACGGAAAGGATGAAGCTTTAATATCACAGCGCTACATTTTCCGCTACTTTAATAGCAGCGTGTAGGTACTCTTGCAATGTCAATGAGGAATATCAAAATACCTAAAATTTCCTTTTTATCTTTTCACCTTTTAAACTTTATATGAATAGTAGGTACTATTGTAGGCCTCGGTAAGTAGGTTAAGTACCTCTTTTGGATAATTTTCCAATAAAGTAATATCTACTATTAAATTTAAACGAATGCAATTAGCAAGATGGAAATTGTAAATGTGTTTGCATACTATGCAGAATAGTATACCAGGTAATATACTATTTCGTGGAAATTGAGCTCTAATTCAAACATACGTTTGTGAGTATTTGGTGGGTTTAGCGTAGCGGTGCCAATAGCGATAAAGGTTCAATAATAAACCGATCATTAATATCTTGAAATGAGGGATGATATTGATATCTGGTTTAAAGTTTATATCGTGTTACACAACGATTTAATACTTACTTTTCCTTTTAAATCAGTTAAAGGTCTTTCTGGATTTTTATGTAGGTACTTTACAATATATTAATAGTAAAAGGTAGCCTAATAATATTAAAATACAGCTGCAAACTCATCGTTATGTGAGCTACGATACTTACAAATAGTATATCTTTTTAGGTAAGCACGAGGCAATATTTCTAATCTTTCCTTATCGCTCCGTTCCGGTTTGTAATTGAAATTATCTAGAAAACTTTCTTATCGACCAATTTTTAGTTAAAATTTCAAAGTTCAATATGTGTTCTGATATGGTTATCGATGTCCCAAAAACAGCGTAAAAGGTAAATAATATTTTGAGATATATTTACGTGGTGTTACTTCTGTAAGGAATCGAGTAATCGAATAGAAAAACATTATTATTTAGATGCAGAATCATTTTATACAAGTTTTTAAGGCATTTCGAGTACGTGTTTGTGTATTATTTATTTATACCATGTTTTCCGTGATATTCTACAGTTAGAAAAGGAAAACAATGACCTTAAATTATACTACAAAATTCGCATGGCAATAATAGATAAACAGTCGCTTGTAGCAATGCAAAAATATAAGCAGTAAAAAAAATATAATAAATACCTATTGTCTCTGTAATATTATATTCGAAATTGAATTTTATTTAATATACTCAAAAATAAAAACACATAAATTGACAATTTACCTGTACAAATTTCCCTCATGCGATAGTAATATTTCAATAATATTAAATGCAATGCGTCACTCCTACGTACGAGTTTCAAACTTGTTTGGTATTTGTAATATTTGAATAGCTTTTCACACAGTGCATCACTCAATTTCAAAGTTATCTAATATCAATGCGGTCCACGTTAATTAATCCAAATTTTCGGAATTTCGCATACGTATTTCTGAATAATATTTTACAACAATGTGGCATCTGTTTTGCACTGATTTTGGTTTTACAAGTATGCAGAAATTAATCCTGTTATCATATTTGCGGCAATAACATACGCGTTAAGCGATTTAATTAATATCTGTATAGAATAATCACTTGTTCATGTAAAAGCAAAATAAGTAGGGTCCTACTAAAAATCATTTAATAGACGGATGGTTTGAATTTAAGATCGATTTGACCCCAGGAATAAATTCAATTCAAACAGCAAATTCGAGCTTACTAATTAATTAATATTTTATTAAACCAGAGCTAAGCCATCGATTAAAGGTAATAAATAAATAATGTTTTATAAAATATTTATATTAAAATTATCTTACGAGCTCGGGCACGCTTAACAACTAACCCAATTAAAGCATATCACGTTCTAAAATCGCTCGACGGGATGTAAAATTGTTATTTACGGACAGATGCTAACACCATATGCGCTCCGAGTGGTATTAGAAAAAAACCGGTCCCTTGGATAGTCGCCGTCCGCTGCAAGCTAGCGAAATACTGCCTGTATTCCTATTTATATTTACATAAGTAAATAAGTGTTCCTCCAACAACTTCATATTACTATTTATATAGGAGCGAGTAGTTAATCCAACTGATTGGCATAGTATTTTAAGCTTATATGCCAAACAATTTTAAGTCTGTGCAGTGCTAACTATGCAGTCACAATCTAAAAGGTCGATTTTTACACATAAAATCGATAAAATAAAATGGGTAACATGGTTCACCCTCCCAGTTATATTTAACTTTACTTTTAATCACAAGCAGTGATAGCCTAGTGGTTTGAACGTTGGTCTTTCAAACGGAAGTTCCTGGGTTCCAATCCCAAGGCACGCACCTCTAATTTAAAAAGTAATGTGCGTATTAGATACTGAATATCATTTGCTGCGGAAAACATCGTGAGGAAACTTGAACACCTGAGAGTTCTCCATAAAGTTCTCAAAGATGTGTGAAGTCTGCCAGTCCGCACTAGGCCAGCGTGGTGGACTTTGGCATATACTATTCACACTATAAGAGGAAACCCGAGCCCAGCAGTGGGACAGTTATGGGCTGTAATGATGAAGTTACAGTTTTAAATTAATTTTAATAGCCTTGAGGCGTAGAAATCGGTGGCCAGTAAGTAGATGTAACATTGTAATAATTTATGCGAGATAAGCTATGCAACGTTACAGCTGCCTTAATCTACTTTCCTCTATAAGAAACATGAGGCCTTCGAAAAAAGGTCTTTACAAAATTTTAACTCGATAGACTGTTTTGGTCAAATTATAGGGTCACTTTTCTAATGGCCACGTGCTTCTAAAAAACTCGAATCGTCGGTCGGCCAAATGTCGGATAAATATGCGTCCGCGCACCTGCCTTTTATATTAGACGTTAGAAAAGGCCGGCTGAATTCGACCGACTTTAATTAAGGAACGCTCCGATTTCGTTGATTACGAACGTCTGCTTTATGTAACGTCAAAAATCATCTATTCCAATGATAGAGTTAGGTACTAGGATTTAGACTTTAGTAAACTTGCATTCGATAAAATCGTAGTGAACAGATTAATCAATTAGAATATGTTTCATACCTGCTGAATAAAAAATACCTACATATTTGCGTCTCTACAAATATTGGACTGATTTTAGCGGTTTCGTATTTCCAATTTAACTACTACGAAATTCCAATTTTTTAGGTTCGAACTTCGAACGTATACCTGACGTACCTATTTGCTGCGATGAATGAACTTTTGTGTATCGAGCAGAGTCCATTTGTAACCATCATTGTTGTTTATTACGACTATCATCATTATTTATTACATAAAGATTGGTTAATCTTAGGTAGAATCTGATTAAAGCAATAATCCACCACGATGCAGTTGGCAAATTATTGTCTATAAGATCAGAGAATCAAGTATTGTTTTATGTTTTCTTACGTTTATATGTCTTCGATAATAACTATATTAATTTTCTTTGTAGATGGTTTATTCGCCATATTTACAAGTCTAAAAATGCTTCCGAGTGAACAACAGAACGGTACCTTCACAAAAGCATCTTAAATTGTTAACCAGTAGTTATTCCGAGTAACTCGGTACTCTCAGCAGTCGGCATTCGGCGCGACCGAAGCTTTCCACGTTTAAACTTTCATTCTCGTTAATTTTAATCGCCGCAGTTTAATAAAATTGGGGAAAATGTTTTCATATTTTTCAGTGACATCGTATGATATGATTTTTATTGCATTTAAACGCAGCTTTAACGTATGATTAATTATATTATTGACGGTAAATTACGGCAAACATGAATCCTTTTGAAGGTAATTTACAAATATATCAAAGGTATATTTCGTAAAAACTGGACTACATTATGTGTGGTCATTTTTGTCGTTCGATATCGTCTTTATCAGGTGGTCGATAATCTTTCGTGCTTGCCCTGTTCTATTTAATAATGACGAATAAAAAATATAAGTTGCTAATGTGTTTTTTGAGGTACGCCGCGCACGCGCGTTGTTTGTCAGTTACCGGATGTGGGCCCGTAGCACATTACTTCCGGTCGGTATATAAATAAACATCCCATTACGCCAGATGTTTCGCCCCTATAAGCACCAATAGAACCCTTTTTACTTTGATTTCATAAATTTTAAACACATCAACATTACATGTGTTTTCAGTCGTTATAAATTATAGACATTGGATTAGGGTCCAGCAATTGATGTTTCGAAGATGCTTTTTTAATGCTAAACTTCAAGAGGATTGTTACTTGTTCATTTTTCTTAATGTTTAATGAAATGGTGAAAACGAGATGAAAGTAAGTAGTGGTTTCAAGCCCCCAGCCGGAACAAGTAGTTTGGCGGCTAAATCAAGCAAGAGGGTGCACGACACGGAGTACAGTAGCTAACCACGCGGGATCACGATAATATCAGCAATAATATTTCATCATTAAAATAATTGATACATTAATGATCCTTAAATTTTCTCCCTAAGGCCTCTGCCCACGAGGCAGCAAGCTAGACGCTAATTAAGCGTAATTTTACATGTTCCTATACATGCCTTTGGTGTATATGAGGTATTTGTAATTATTGTACATGACCTACTTTATTTGACACCAATCAGAATTCGAGTTTTCATTCAGTGCGTCCATCGACATGACAGTGATTCACAAATCTAATCAAGTGCAGCTTTGAGCTTCAGTTATCTACTAATTTGCAGAAAATGATTTCCCATTAAAGCCTTATTCAGATTTTAAAACAATTAAATAGTGTCTGAATATTATCATCAATTGAATTACCAAAGAATATAGACACACAAATATTTTACTCAGTTTCATAATATCTAGACTTGGCAATTTGGTAAAGATGTTTTTACTAAAATATAAATAACGTCTACGAGAATTGTTTACAAGTATAAGATACGAAGATGGGACCACTCGGAGCCTGCTCCGTTCATTACAAAAATAAACGTGATAAAAATCGAACAGTAAAACCAGCGAACAGCTGGCGACATAGCATTTCAAGCATGCGCTCATTTCATATACCCGGCCCGTTTTATTGCAACAATATCAAGTCGCTACGCCAAAGGATCTGCTTCACGCTAACACCAGGAGATAAGCATTAAAATCGAGAGATTTTTTATTCCGTTACTCACACATAAGTATCTTATTGAAACACACATACATACGGAGCGGGTCCGGTGTTCCGAGTCCGACCATTGCACGCGCAGGTGTTTTCAAAGTACGATAAAGTTTTTAATTAGTGATAAATTTACGAAGCATATTTCTATATTGAATCACATAGAGATAACTTAATGTGGCTATTTAAATCTCAGAACTCAGGATGCTACAAATAAACCAAGTCACGTGAAGGTATGAGATAGAATGATGACCAAAGATTAAGATAATATTAAATCGCATAAATCAGCCTAATTAAACGTTTTCACGATTGTTCACAAGTGTACATTTCAATAACCCCTGAAGCCACAGTCTTTACTAGCTCCAAACTAAACAAAGTTTAAGATAATGTGTGGATAACCTATGAGTTACTATGTTGACTGTGGGATTACATAGAATATTAATAGAATTTACTAGTTATTAGTTATAAGTATATGTACGTACTTGTTCAGTAGTTGACCTAATTATTGACTAATAATGTTGGTATGAAACTAGTCCAATATACCCAAAAATATTTACGATCTAAAAGACTTATTTTTTTTCTATAAAGTTACGTTTACGCTCTACTTATATATTGTGTACTTTAATCAAAATATTTTAAATTAATAATTAAATCAATAAGCCAGAAACCTTGAATGATAACCTTGGAATAATGTAGCCTTTTATGAAAAGTGTAACTCGCTGACCGTAGGTTTATAAATTGGATACTTTCGATATTATAAGTTTTTCAGGGGCTATATTATTTCAGAGCAGATTCCGAGAGCAAATATAACGAGACTCCTATTGTATTCTCAAAGGAGAAGACAGAGATCGCGTCGAACTGATGGCCTAGTTCCCGTCGAGGGGTTCCTGTTTCACTGAAGTCTCGAAATACCACTCCTAACTTTTATAAGGTAAAGTGGGGGAAGACTAACACACGGGGCAAGACTAACACTGTCTATAATCTCGATATGCACTTGAAGAAACGACATGTGTGTGTTTTAGCTGAGAACATTTACGTTTGTTCTATCTTACAGACTGGAAGAATTTCGTATTTAAGGTATACGTATCGAGATAATAGACAGTGTTAGTCTTGCCCCGTGTGTTAGTCTTACCCCACCTTACCTTATTTGACTTAAAACATGACATAAGGATTTTTAGATAAGTTTGAATGTTGCCTAACATACAAACGGCCTTACATCACGGGTGAAAAACAGTTATTAAACTATATTTCATATTGAATAATTTCTTTTTATTAAGTGTTACATTGTAAATTTTATTTTTCCGATACTTTTTTAATTATCATTTGTTCGATATTATGTTCGGTCTGACTTAGGTATAAATATGATACTTAAATCTTGTTACCCTAATTTTCTAGACGTTCTTCGTTTCAACGTTTCTATCTTATTTAAAATTTATGAAGCATTTAAAGTTGACAGCTCTTGGTAACCAATTGAAACGTCTCAGCGTATGCATATTTAAACTTAAACTGCACGTAATTGACTGCTATTAGATGCCCCTATTTCCACTCATGTTCACTATTATACACGTCGTATTTCAATATCTAAATCATTAATATTTTTTTTTTGTCTTTTGTATTAGTCTTCATATTTTATCTTTTACTTTAAATCTTATATTTTACTTTAACAAGAAGCTTTTGATTACAAAACTGATTGTATGGCAATGGATTTTAATAGTATTGAGCATCATCAAGGCTGTGTAAGGTAATAGAAAACACAACTTTTCTAAAAAGTCCTTATTTTTCATAAAAATATTTGAATGAGAACAGCAATTATTAAAGATTCATAATACTGAAGACAGGGCGTTACCGTATTTTCGTGGCTCAGACCTAAAAGTATCACGTATAGACGCAGTCTTCAGAACAAAAAGTGAGCTCAATTTTTTTTCTTTTTTTTTACGATTTGACACACGTCAGAATGCTCGGCCTGCCGAGTGATATCGGAAACCGTTGTCATTAGTTATTTACGTTGTTTTGCCGACCAAGCTCTTTTGTTACGAAGTAGGAGTCTATATATTTTTAGATCTGAGCCAGGCATTTATTTCCGCGTACTGTCAAAGACTACAATAATGAATAAAGAAACATGAGTGCAGTTTGATTTGTGTCTCTTGAGGATTCTTCTTCCTATTTTGTTGCCTGAAAACCGACCCACGACGTCTTATTGATTTTATAGGTAAGACTTTCCTGTTTTATTTATAGTATGTTTATTACTTAATAAATATAATTTGGCATTTGGACTGAGTTACTAACAGTGGTGGCTTTAGGGGGTGGCGAATGGGGCAACCGCCCGGGGCCTCGCGCCACAACACAAGCGAAAAAAAAATAGATTTTTCAACTTTAATCTTTTGATTTTGATCTTTAATTATTTATTCAAGTAATAACATATCGGTAATAAATTTAGTTAGTTAATTAATTCATTCATTCAACACAAAACTCGCATCATATATTTTCACGCAGGGCAAAGGGCCTCGCAAAGACTATCCGCCACTGGTTACTAACTCTATTATGGACAAATTAAACAGCAAATAAGACCTGGTAAAACATACATTTGTCTGTATCATACTGTCTACCTTGCCCGAGAATCGAACCTTGTACGCAGAAAGGCTCTTTAAGAACTGACGACAGCGTCGCAAAAGTTGCGGCAGAGAAAAATATTGAGACTTAATTATTAATACTAGAGTACCTGTGGTCAAAATTTGACCATAACTAAGTATAAGTATTTCTGGATTACAATCAATCGTATCAGTATTAAGAATTCCATAACGTATTCTCGTTACAGAGTCAAGTCGGAATACAGAACAACACTGTTACGAGGAAAACTGAGACAGTTGAACGTCAGTTTATTTCAAAATGGAGCCTCCATCGCCTTCACTTTGTAAAATTATATTTTTGTAACTTTTGCATTAGGTACATTGCCAAATCTCAAACTTGAACCGAAAGTCAAACTCTTCTCGTATTAATGTATCGATTTATAAAATAATATATAATTAAATATTTTTTGCTTAATATTTTTAATGAAATTGCAGTCGTAGAAGTTGATGTTCTTCTCACAAATTAACTTGGTTAGTTACAATTTATAATTATTTATTTTTTAATATAATAATATCGCCAGCAAATTGATATTTTCACCCGAGATCATCATCAATCATCAAACATAGGTAGGTACTATTAATTTACGTAAAGAACTATTTAATTTACTCAAATCAAAAAATCAATGTTAAAAAAATTTAAAATTTTGGAAACGCTCAGCCAAAGCTTTTTAACCTGTAAATAATTGTCGAAATACTATAGGTACATGTAAAGTCGGTGTACCCTTCGAGTACAATTTCAGTGTCTTGAAGGCAATAGTGAAGAAGTTTCTTCAAAATAATACGCCCCTAACATCTATAACTACGTTGCCATTTACCATCAATTAGGATCGTAGTCAAGTATTAACTTGACAAAAAACGTAAAAAAATCAATTAAAGTTCTCAATATAAGTCGTTCATAGCCATTAAATCAAGTTTCGGCCATCGGTAAATCTGCGGTGCGATGTGGCCAAGCGGTATACTTAAAAAGTTATCTTAAAAATTTATAATACGCGCGGCGCTGTTACTTCGTCGGCAGAAAATTAAATCAAGCAACATTACAAAGAAAGCAACTTTATTTATTTTAATACACCTTAATATACAATGTAACTTATAAATAGCATATAAATAAAAAAGTTAGTTAAAGTTAAGGTGACTTACTTGAGGTGTTCAATTTCCTTTTTCAGGCGAGTCATGTCGGTCAGGTGAAGAGTTTTCAGGATCTCGATCTGCTCAGCCATCGCCTGCAGTTCTTCCTTAACTTTGATTTCAGCGGCACTCACAGTCATGAAGTAGATAAAAGTCAAGAGAACACATTTTGTAACGCACTGCATTTTCGCGGTTGAGTCGAGTATGCGAGAAGCGTGCGGGAGCGCGGTGTGAGCGAGCGTGTGAGCGTCGCAACGTTCGGAACAGGAATGGTTTGCCGCCGACCCGCGCCCTTAATATAACTGCGCCAGGGTGTACCAACGAGCGAGCGCAGCAGATGCGCTCAACAGTTGTCCCGGTCTTCGCAACCCTGTTCTCCAGCCGAGCCCCTCTGAAACACTCCAATATGTCTCCCAAATATCTTATATCTAGTTTACAAGCTGTCCTAGGATTTACTTTATTTCAACGAGAAAATTATTGTTTACTACCTGCTTACTTTGCGCTTATTAAAACTGAAACTTATTAAACGTATGACGTTTCAATAGCTTAGCTTTCAGTAGTAGCTAGGATATAGTGGTTAAAAATTTAACTTCCCATGAGCTTTTCATTAGAGTTCATCCGATGTCAATACGTGTGCCGGCAAACTTTCGACCGACTTCGTTGAAATATTTAGTTGACGGGAGGATATGTTTGCAGTCGATCTGAAGGTCTGCTGCACCACGAGAACTCCACTGATTTATTCGTTTCGTACCTAAAAGTTTCGAGTTAAACTTTGAATCACGGTTTAATCGAGGACTTGCACAAATTAAAAGATAGAGACCATAACACATGACATGTCACTATAAAGGTTGTCCTAAAAATATCATATTTTAATTGTCGCAATATTTATGTTAATGGTTACCTATAAATACTTCACTATATGTATATGAGAGCACAGCGAGTTCCCATTGTCGAAGAATATTTCAAAAGTACTGAAAGTTTAGCGGCCACAGCTCGCAAGTTTCCTACAAAATATGTCCGGAATATTGATATAACTTTGTCAACTGTGAAGAGAGTAATTGTAGGGTTCTGCTTAAATTTTACGATATAAAATATTGAAATTTTTTTATTGCAAATATATATTTCGGCAGAATAACTGAGCAGACAAACCACGAGATGGTAAGTAGGTAGGTACGTAAGTAAGTAGGTAGTACATTACTTAAAAGCGATAAGTCAGTGTAGTAATAACGATGGTCTTGCAACTCTACCGCGATTATAGGACCGTGCTAGCATTGCGATACGACTACAAATAATTGCCAAAGGTTTTTATGATTTGGGAATATACTATGATCTTCACTCGATTTGAAATATTCATTGCAAAGTCCAATTACAGACATTTTTTATCACAACGATCTCATGAATATTTTTATAATTCCATTTTTTTGTAATTTTACTATAGTATAAAATAGGACATATAAAATAAGCAAGAATTTAGATACTTCTTCATTGACATAATTCCGAATTCACTGTACTAAGGTGAATGATTTCTGTGTTTTAAATTTTGTGAAGACTAATTCTGCTCACCACTTCACGAAATTCCCTCGTGTACTCTTTCAGTCTATTTTGTTTATTTTTATCTTTTTATTTTACTTTACTCTACCATTATTTATTTTCAAACCAAAAGCTGGATTAGCGAGTGCACCAGAAATATTAATTCTGTAGTTGAGGGCTCTAAAAGCTACCAACAACGAGCTTGTAACAAGAAGTTGGTCCGCAATTACCGCGAGAATTAAATTGAACGCCCATTACCACCACTTGAAAAATGAGGTTTTGAAACTGTTCTACTAAATAGTGTCCCCCGAATAGAATATTTTTAATGTTTCATTTATTTCATTATCATCGAATCACGTTTTATTACTTTATTTGCAAACTCAGTTTCGCACAGATAATAAAGTGGAGCATATATTATATCAGATTATTGAATAGTTATACCTTGATTCATCAAACATGTGGCTTAAATGCCTATAGAATATGCCTAAGCCTTCATTTCTTCGTTACTACGTCTCTGAAATTCTCATAGCGGATTGCATTGATTGTAAGTGATCGAGGAAGTTAAAACTGCGGGCGCGGTCAGAAAGTGTATGATTGACCGTTGTGTAAAAATTTCTTGAGCATTTCTGTGCTTTGGAGGGCACGCCGATCCTGGTTGTTATCGACCAATGCCATAATATACTAACGCCCGCCGTGGGCGGTATAAAAATTTCCAACTCTTGGGTTAGCCATTCACCCCTTCGTCCATCCGCACTGGAGCAGCGTGGCAGAGTATGCTCTAAGCCTTTTCAGTTATGTAGAAGTACAATAATTAAATAACTTAAATTAATCATATAAGTACCGTAACTAATTATTTCTCTTTAATTACTTCAATTATTTTCAACACCAATTGTGAGGTTACAGTAAAACCATAATGTAAATCCGATGCGATTGTTTTGAGTTTATCGCGTTCAGACAGACACGTCGTTGGCTTTATGTTATTTTTACAAATATTTGGTTCCTCTTAAAGCTTGGAAGCTACATTTTAGATCGAAGAAGAGAAGCATTTTTGGTAAAGAAGATTACTTGTACTTGTAACAAAAACTATTCAAGCAGTGACTCAAATAGGAAATTAATTTATAATATAGTTACCTAACTACGTGGACATAAAGGTAACCGATAAGGTTGATGTAGGTATATAAAAGACACAGGAATCCACCTCGAACGACAAAGTGCAGGCAACATTCGACTATTACCGCTTTGGTACTCACAATAATATTCAATTTCAAACGTTCATAGTCGCCACCATCCTCTCCATACGTTATTACGGCAGGATTTCACTCTGCACTGGGCAGGTTAACCAAATAACTATTAGCTACCAACCTACCTTCTTGTCTCTGCCTTTGTTTATCGAAAATTAATTACAATGCTTTTTAGTCGTAAGTAACTTCAAATCTTTATCACCTGTACCTAACAGGTACTTGCCTAAAAGGTATAAGTATAGGTAATATTAAACCTAAGTTTTATTTTCTCGTGAGTAGGTCCTTTAACACTGTCACAATCCTAGTATGAACTAAAAACAAAATAATTTAATAATCCGTACATTTCAGACAACATGTCAAAACCTATTCGGGAGTCTCTGATGCAGCTCACGCAAATAGAATAATTCAGCTACCAACAAAAGAATTTAACCTATCCGGATGTTCGTTTTTCGGGATTTTTCACAGAGGTGAATAAACGTCAAGCTTTGACATTACTTTGATTATAAGTGGTAGGAGTTTGTACCTACTCCATTCACCCTTGCAGTTGCATCATGATTATTGATCCATTTTTGAAGAGGGTGGTAGGTAAAAGGAAAGATTTTAGGAGTTTTATATGTAACTTGTGTATAGATGAAAATTTGAATTTTTGGAAATTACAAAATACTAAACATAAGACATCTAAGGACTTACGAGAAAGGGTGCAGCTACCTTTTTTTCTCATTAGAAATCTGCTGTTTTATTTAGATCATGGTAACTAAAATTTAAAAATGATACAGTGCCGGTTACTTTTACATCGATAAATTCACAATATAGTGCAATACAATTCCACACATCCAATAAATGTTGACGTTGAATTCCCGCCAACATCATAACGGCAGCCTTCCCCTGGGGAGAAAGGCATGAGATATTTCTGCAGGAAATAAGATCAGGGACTATCTATATTTAATCTATCTATTTTTAATACAATACAATGCAGTTTTGTGCAAAACGTCACCTATTCATGATTCCATGCTACTCTTCTTTGTTCGAGATGCAAAATGCTAAGTAAGATTTAATAAGGCCCTATCCAGATGAATCCCGGCAGTTTTCATGTCTTTTATTTTTTATCGTCTTGGCCGAGTATGCATAGCGTAGCATAGAAGGGGGTAGTTATTGGAAGACTTATACTTTTCAAGGGGGCTTTTATGAGTATTATGTAAATAACCTCTAAACAACCTGAAGGATGGAGGCCCAGCATCTCACACAGATCCTGTGTTTATATGCCTTGTCAGTTCGTCCTCGATCGGATTTAGAAACCATTACTAAATAAAAAAAATATTCTTAACAAAAAAAACCGACAGCTTTCAAACAATAAAAAGAATTACCAAAATCGGTCCACCCAGTAAAAAGTTCTTAGGTAATAAACATAAAAAAGACGAATTGAGAACCTCCTCCTTTTCTTTGAAGTAGGTTAAAAACTATCTTTTGGTTGAATGCACATACTTAAACAGGCAGTGAAAATTACACTACGCACAGGTGCAATAAGCAATGGGTAGATAAAACACCTAGATGCCATGCTAGATGGAGAAGCAGGATTTTTATTCTCAAGTGAATCGAATAACGTCACCCATAAAATTGAGCTTGGAATTTATTAGAAAAACTAGCAATAAAAAAGCTGCAACCTTAGAATGCATGGTCCAGTCACGCAACCTGTCGTGGGATTAAATCTTTAGCGGGATTGTCCACCTGGCGAGTGATGAGAGAAAATTGCTTGGATTTTTACGCTATTTTTCAACCTGGCTCTTTTCTCACAAGGATTATGAAAATAATGATTTGATCACAAGCAGACTTAGGTAGGTACCTACAATATTTTGTAAGTGAAAAATGTTCAGATGATCACAAGAAAAACAAAAGGTCAAGAGCATAAAAGCCCAAATGATCGAAACCTGAAAATGTTGATTATTAAGATTTTTATATTAAAAATATATTTTATGCTAGCTAAGCTACGTGTAGCAAACAGAATTATAAATTTAAAGCCTAATTGCTTCGCGTCTTTAATGTTAGTACAGACTACAGACTAGATTATAATGAATAGATTGAAGTAAAATTAAGTTAGCTGTAAGCGTATTAGATAAACGTAAACGTATTTGCAAAGTATTGGATTGAACCAGTCAACAAAAAAACAGGTACAAAGACATTTTCCTCCGTGGAAACCAGTGCAATCCTTTTTGTAAACAGTCTTTATATAGCGTTACATTAGGTTTGAACAATTTCCCCTCCTCCAGGAAGAAAACCACCTAGTTCGCCCACATTTTTCCTTGCCACCTACTCTCAGGCATCCTTTCGATTAAATTCACGTTCCTGTAACCTTTTTAAGCAGCCGTTCAAGCACTATAGGGGGCGAGAGGGTCTTTCCTGTACTTATTTTTGATGAATTGGGGAGCGGAGGGTTCCACATGGTGATTACTTCAACTGTAGTTATTTTTCGTTTTTACAATTCAATTAAAAACATTAAAAGAAAGATGCATAATAATATAACAATGTTAACATAAGCATTAGTAAAAATTATTAGTTAATTAATTAATTTAGTTCAAATTACTTGAATGGCCCCTAAGGTATAGTAA
Source organism: Lerema accius (assembly GCA_001278395.1). NCBI lineage: Eukaryota > Metazoa > Arthropoda > Insecta > Lepidoptera > Hesperiidae > Lerema > Lerema accius. The sequence goes on along the minus strand of LGAG01000688.1, from coordinate 102,933 downwards.
ATAGTCTACATACATCTTCATAAATATCGTTTCCGTTCAGACATATTCCAAGCTAATAGCTAAAGAATCATATTAATGTCCCATTTAGTTTCTCTCTGTGCTGAATAATATAGCTAGACAATTGCTTACACAACAACATGAGCTACGAAGCGACTCTAAATGTGGAAATTACTGTTAGGATTGTTAAACTAGACTTCAGAATGAGGCTTTCACCGTTTCTATGAATCTAGTTCACAATACTAAATTACGAATTGAAAGAAAACCTCAACACATTTAACATCAAAAGCAGCCTAGCAATCTCGATGACGTCATCAATATTCTCTTTCAGTGCGCTTTTTTATTTTGAGACCCCACTGGATTATATTTTCGGACATTCGGATATTTTCCCATCTCTCACCGCCTACAACTTTAAAGGTCTCAACCGATTCCCATCTAACATGTCGAAGAACACTCGCAGATAAGTCTCGTTTATTACAAAAAACACTAAATTGAAATCGCTGCATAAGTTCGGGAGCTACAGTGCCACAGACAGACACACACCTACAGACACGTCAAACTTATAACACCCCTTTTTTTACGTCGGAGGTTAAAAAGAGGAATTTTGGTATACCTTAAAGAGTTGGGTGACTACCCACTGAAGGAACCCGACTATACTGTACCTCGTCTTTTACTCTGCACTTTATATATACGCTAGAGTACTTTTAGCGTTTTCATCCTATAAAATCCATTTAATTTAATTTAAAAGATTGCATACACGCGAACAACATCGGTACCAGAGACGAAATCCTTTTACCATTTCTCTAAGTTAGGTGTTACGTATAGGTAGGGAAGTAAGTACTGAGAAGCGAAAGAAGTATTGAAAGAGTGGATCTCATTAATATTTAAATAAGATTTAGATTCAGTGTTCAATAATGAATGATTTAAGCTTCATCGAAATGTTAATGGCGGGCGCAATCTCCAGTCGACAAGCAGATGCGGAGGGCCGTCGGCGGTCGCGGCCAGGTGGAGGTTCTCAATTAGAAACTTGCTATTTGTGCAATCGGCTAATTAGCGTTTGCTCCGATACTTACGTTTAAGTACTCTAGGAACTGTATGCTATCGCACTGGCATGCCACTGGGATATTAGCTGAGATTCGTAAAATGCAGTAAAATTCACGCGACTTCACTGACTCATTATTAATAAAATATTCCAATTCCAACCCACATTAGTTCGTTTCAAATTCCTACCGAAACGCAACTTTAAATTATGAAAAAGCACATCTGTTGTAGCTGACCTATAAGCTACCTATGAGGTAAAGTAAGTTTGTTACTAGGTCAACAGACCTACGAACCTGACTAATTTATAAGTATAGACTGGATGTCAAGATCCTGGTATTCACTATTCAGTTATTATTTTTCTTGATTCGTCTAACTAATACATATTAATAACGACTACGCTTGGTATGGATGGGTTTTCTGGCGCGCGACTCTTATCTAAGTCAAGTTTTAACCGCAAAAGCAGAAGGAAAGCTTTAAGCTCTTTAAGTGCTAATTTATGTTAAGTTTCAGAAACGTAAAAAACAATCACGATAGGAGAATCTACCGTTATGAAGATATAATGAAATTAAAAGAAAAACAAATAAAAATTTTTTTTAGCAACTCTACATTGCGCGTGGCCTAAAGTGTATTTGATCACGCTAGTCTCACTGATGCCTATACCTACCTACAGCCTACTTACTTGAATCTTTTTACCCGACTACGGCGAAGCAAAAAGGAGGGTTATGATTTTGACCGGTATGTATGTGTGTATGTATGTGTGTATGTATGTATGTATGAATGTTCATCTGTTTCCCCTCTAATTATAAGCTTAGATAGTAATTTACAATGAGACATCATTATTGTAACTTCAATGGCACACATAGCATACCGACAAACATAGCTAGCATTTATCATTGCAGACCGTAATGAGATACTTAAAAGCGCCACGCGTGATTATACCTTCTAATAAACATCCATAAAGCACCATTCGGTTGCAATGATACTTAAAGAATGTCAACGTAAATTGCGTTTCGAAAGGCGTTAAAAACGAAAGTATCAGGAAATATCTTTGACTGGTTATCCTGCGAAGGTGCCACTTCAATATTTTGAATATTGATAGACAGACATGCAGCGTGTATGCAGCTGTTCTTAATTCAAAAGAAGAAAGATTAGTTGCCGCGTGCCGTGTGTTCGCTCTTTGATGCTTTTAGGTGGAAACGCATTGTTATTAAAGACAGCTGCAAGACACGGTCGTGTTAAAAAATGAGCTCGACCGGGTGCATCTACCTGTACCGCAGTTTTTTGGTTTCTTCATAATCATAGCCATGAAGTAATCTTATAATTTTATACTTTTGACCTTCGATATCACCTTAATGTCTTCGTGAAGACATTGTTGTCATTTGTGTATTACTTACGTTGACTTAAAATGTAATAATACTTTCTTTGTGTGATAAATATGGGTACTGGTTACCTTCAGTTTACGATTATACTACATTTATCTTCCGGCTGAGAACTAACTGCGCCGTCAACATCAATTAATACATAACTTATACAATTCTCTACTTCGGACGTATTCATATTACTTATATGTAAGTATATTAACTACGATCCATTAATTTCTAGATTGTTCTCCCAGACGGGAGTTCCTAGGTTCAACCCCCACGGCACACTCCTTTAATTAAAAAAGTTATGAGCTTATTAGGTACTAAATTATCACTTGCTACGGTAAAGGAAAACATTGTGAGGAAACCTGCACCCCTGAGAGTTCTTTATAAAGTTCTCAAAGGTGAGTAAAGTCTGTGGCTGTGGTCTGTACTCCTCACATTGTGAGAGCAGACTCGAGCCCAGCAGTGAGACAGTTAAGGGTTACGATGACGATCATAATGATGATGATGGGCACAGGTCTCGCCTTTTACCTGGGAAAGCTGAAAGCATAGAATACCTAGTTATCTATAAATAGTCATCTAAATGTGTTACCCCCAGACTAACAAAAGTAGTTTAAATCAAATAGCTCTATATCGATCGATGATTCGAGAAGATTACAGACGTCGTCGGTGACGTCACTTGTAAAAAGTTAAATCGTAGTGAGCGCTCCCGGCATATGTTGCGTGCATCTGTCCTATCTCGCGCTAAGTAGCGCACGGGCCGTGGGCTTATACAGGGTGCTTTAATATAAGTTTTTACGCGACTATGGCGGTTATGATATCGACCTGCATGAGGTGTCGTTGGAAGTTTCTTATTTGTCCGCTGTAATAGACTACGTGACGTCACGATGTGACAAAAGCAGTGCTAACTTAAGGATTAGAACATTGGCCTCCCTAGTATGAGGGATAAGTTCCAATCCTTCATGCGCTTCTAATTTTATGGGTTTATCCGTAGATGACCGAGTTATAACGAGCTACTC